>OX453256.1:17193376-17287120 GCA_949709985.1 Luffia ferchaultella
TAAGTATGTATATCAGTTGTCTAGTACCCCATAATACAAGCATAATACTTGTTTGCTTTGAGACTAGATGGTGCTGTGTGGGATGTCCCAGATATTATTATTATTTTTATTAATAGTGTATTGCCCATAATGATTCACATTCTGAGACGTGCAATATACAGGCCGAAATTTGTATCACCATACATATTTTAATATTATGACGTTTAGTGAAAATAATGAAACAAGACTTTTTTCTTTTAGTTTCACTCAATGCAAAAATATGGACATATGGCGCGACAAAGTTGTCAAATTACCGGCGAGATGCGCGGGTAACTAATAATTTCGTTGATCAGCGGCCACCGGCGGGATATTTTTGTCCTCAACATTCGCGATCGCACCTTTCTCATTCATATTTAACTTAATAACCACGTTGTATCGATAATTCTTTCGGGAAAAATATTTATAATGTAAAAGTCGCGGGCATCGGCCGTCGTCTGAGAGAAAGGGGATTCGACCCCAGTTCCGGTTCCGTCCTGGTGCAAAGAATTGCTATTGCAATTCAGCGCGGCAATGCGATGAGCATCATGGGCACATTTGCGTCGGGGGCGACGAGGGGTGGATTATTAGATTAGTTTTATTTGATCACCACGACTAAATAAAAAAAAATGTTTTATTAATGTTTTTTGTATAAATTATTAAAGTACATGTAAAATAAATTGACCTACTTTTTTCAACATTAAAGTCTTCAGCATATACCTAAAGCATAGAAAAAAAAATTAGCTGGTGATAAAAAAAATCTATTGGTAGAAATACTACGCATTCATTGTCACAATGGATATTTATTAAAAAAAAAAATTGAGTACAGCAGTTAAGAACACTCTTAAAAATTGAACAAGTGTGACTTCACGATATTTTAATAACGTTTTTTTTTTTTATTTTTGCAGTTCTATTGTGGAAACTAGGAAGACAATCGGCATACCCCAATACAAATATTGATGTATTTTTGGACACTTCAATACTTACTAATTTCGGGATCAACGCCACGGAATATATGATCAATATAGATCATTCGGATCGAGCATGTTACATACTTCCGGTAATAGAAGAAGGAGAACCAATAGTTTTGTCTGGACAATGCGATGCAAACATTCCTGTTGAGCAAAACTTCAGTATGAATCGAGTAAGAAATATGTTTATTGTTCTATTAAATTTCCCTGCGAAATTGTTTTCCATTTAATGTGGATTACCAATTATGAGTTATAGATTACTCATTTCAATTATTTTTCCTGCGCAAAATATTATACCGCTTGACTGACGACCACTTGTACTAGTGGGTAACGCCTGCCTGGCGCTACCCTGCCTACGAAGCTGGGGGTTCCGGGTTCGAATCCCAGGTCGGGTCAGTATTTATATGATGAATATTGATACTGGTACCGGGTCTTGGTTGTCATATGTATGTGGTGTCTTCGCTTGATACCCAAAACGCAAGCTTGGTTGCTTAGTTTATAATATAGTAATAAAGCATAAGAAACAAAATATTTTTCTCTCGTATAACGAACGCAACTTTTCACTTCATTAACGAGAAAATACAAGATGTTAGAAAAAGTATTGTAACTAAATTGAGCAATACTTTTATTTCACAGGTCTCCGAACAGATTTTTGTTATTTGTATCGTTTAGTTGATTTCCAATCATTGAATTATTCATAAGCTTTTACATATTTTTCATGTGAATTTTCCGAAAGGAAATGCATTTGTTTCTTTTCCAGTCGGTATTCGTATTTTTCTTTTTGTTTGTGTGTGTTTGGACAGTAAGTAACGCAAGACTAAAAAATCTTCCTTATGTTTGATATTGTTTTAACTGATTAAACATTATTATATATTATTTATATAAATAATAAATTAGTCAAAATATTTTTTTTTAATACTACATCAAATAAAAATATTGCATAATACAGTGTTTCTGAACGTTTCTTGAGTTAATAAAATTAGAAATACTAATCCGTAGCGTTCTAAATTCAAAAGGCTTTTCGTCACTGAGTGAGCAAAGTTGACTTTTTATATTTTTTTTATTTAAAATGGCTTATTAGTTTAGCCTCAGAATAACAGTTTAGCTTAATATATTAGTTGAAGATAAAATTTATTTCTGACATTGCTCAACATTACTGCTATTTACCTTATTCCCCTCGTATATGCGTTTCATTAAATTTATCGATACTAACATTTTCTGCAAATAAACTTAATTTTTAATGAATTCCCATAAAAAGAACTCACATCGTAAGATCAAGAGATCTTTTTGGCCATTAAATTTGTTCCAATTCTAAGTGGAAATCATCCCAAATAGGCAGACTTTACTCTCCTTGACACGTTGCGCCAAATTTCTTGTTCGCTTTGAAGTCAAAGCATTGCACTGTAGCATTGTAGTAGGAAAAATTGATATCAGCGATGCAAAAACGAACATCACAACTGCGAATACCGCACTCGTGTCAACTTCAGAGAAAATAAGATGTTCAGTAAATTCAGTACCGTTGATTCAGGAAATTTTATTGCAGTTCGAGGGTTTATGGCATCACATAGCCAGCTACGAAACAGAAGGTGTGATAGGAACGTGCCAAAGAACTACTTATGGTTTAAGCATCGATGACATTATAAATGTGGAAAATTCTCGAGTAATCAATCAACGTTTGGAGGTTGTACTTGACACAGCGAGTCTTGTAAACACAGATGGCAGTGGAAAACTTAACATTAACTTGATGGTGGGCACTGGTAAGTCGAAAATAAAAAAAAAACTCTAAGGATCTTAATATTTATTTATTAAAAATAAAAAAGGTACACAATTAATAAAAATTTCACAGTATAAAATATCGGACTATTAAAAAATGCCTGTAAATTACTACATTTTTTAAAAGGGTTATTAACACCGGAATTCAATTATTAAAAACAAATCTTATCGTTTACAAGATATTTGAATTTGGCATTATGTAGTATTTTAATTCATTTTGTGCGAAAATTAAAGTTAATTTAATATTTATTATTCTGTTGTTTTGTATTTTTTTTTTACTTATTTTAGTCAGCGAACTGTGAGTTCAGTTCTATTTAGTATATATATATAAATACTGCAAAACTGGTTAATTCAAGTATTTCATTTAAATAATAGGTAGGTATTTTAACTTTGCTTAATTTTGATTGCATTTTGATATGGTCAAGTTGAAAAACAATTAAATTTTAAATGTAAATAATATTTTTTATTTGACTTATATGTTTCAGTCTTAAATTTGGAATTGGTATCTATAGAAATTTACTAGATGGTTTTAATAGTTAATTGCTCTCGACATGCCGGCCGCTTGCCGCTTAAATACATCATCCATCGGGCCCTTGCCTCCGTTAATGTGCAGTCTTTACTAGAGGCGAACGGAATTGTACGTAACGATGGCAAGAGATCCGACGGCGTGACCGTCTTCCCTGGAAACAGGGGATTGGTCGCTGGTGTGGTACACCACTTGTGTTGATACGCTAGAGAGACTTCTCAAATCTGAGCGACCTCAGCAGTCGCTGGCGTGGCAGCGACCTCTGCTGAATTTCTCAAACGGTACAAATGTGCGACGTTATGAAGCAGCTACGTATTTGCGCCATTTGGGGTCAAGATGATGCGGCCGTCAGGACCGTGAGGACGCATTGGTTTTTCCAAGATTTTTCGACGTGTCTAGTCGACACCTCGAATAAACGGAGGGCTGGCGCTTACCTCGGGCAACGCCTAATAAATACCGCCAGCCTTTGGGACACTTTGCCGGATGGCACTAATTTAGATGTTTTTTTTTTATTTTTTAGGTATTTTTAGTTTTAATTTAGTATAACCCTTTGCTTCAATTAATTTCGACCTATAAATTAATGATATAAATCAATAGTTCTCACTAAAACATATTTTCTGTTCCTTAATTCAAAAATAATTTTTTTTTTTTTTCAGAAATTGTACAAGTGGAATTATGGATTTTAGCAACCGATTACGAGAGTTTTGCTGTAACTTATTCGTGTATGGATATAAACGAAAATGAAATGCGAGGTGGGTGATCCGTATTAATATTAAATTAAATTAAATGGACTAAATAATAAATATGTATGTTTACAATTTGTACTGGTCCCGTAGTGAATAAATATAGAAAAAAAATATTAAAAATTGTTTATGTTCTAAAAGAAATTTTTTTTAACAATCTAGGTTTTTTGGACATCCTTTTAATAAGTAACTTATTTGTACAAGGATATCTAGGTCTTCCATAACGTATTTATATAAAATTATATTTCATCATTATATGAATAGGTATAATTTTTCTGTCTTTGTTAATTCTCATCACATTTATATTCCGTTTAGCGCGAGAATTCAAATACAGGATTTTGATCCAGGTTTTCCTTTAATTTACGAGTGAAACCATATATTCCACATTTTAAATTATTGAGCCCAAAATTTTACTTAAATACTAGAAAATAGTGTTTGAATGGTTCAAGTTAAAATAACGCTTGAAATATATATATATTTCTCATAACGAGCCCCTTGATTTAATATATCACATAATTCACTTGAAAAGTTTTTTTTATTTTCGAATTTAAACTTATAAGACAGCCACGAGAGTGCGCTTATATGGGGTCTTTTTAGATATTAATAATAATTTACTCAATAATATTGTTGTAGTGTGGAGTTGGCAACTCAGCAGAACAAGTGAGTTAACGCCTGACGCTTCTGCAGCTATAAACCAAGTAGTTAGTTCATTAATATCCCTCAACGATCGCTATTACCAATTGACGGATCGATCTGAAGAAAGTTGCTTTTACTACCCTGAGCATGTTGAAAATCAACCTGTAGTGTTCCGCGGCACATGCGATTTGAATATACCTGTTGTACAAGACTTCGATGCGCAAGAAGTAAGTCCAATCTTTTGGAATACATCCACTTTCCAAATAAGTACATACTTTTTGGTAAATCCTTTACACTTTTATTTCTGTGACAAGAAACATAATAGGCTAGTTGAGTATTTTTTTTTTAAATTATTATTAATATATCACGACAGTGAAAGAATTAAAAAATGATTCATTATTGACAAATTTATGAATTTTTAATATGAGGGAGGGCAACACCGCACGGCCGGTGTATAAATAAACTTAAATATAGTTCAGCAAGAAAGAGCCAGAGATAAAATTTTAATACCTTGTAATTTCCATATTCTTCAGCCGATTAAAACTTGTTATCGTATAAGGACTATTTTTATATTTTCTTGATAATTATATTATATTTAATAATAGTCAAATACCCTATTACAACGTTTATAAATTCATATGTAACTTGCAATTCACATCGAAGTCTACCTTTCCTTTTTATAGTTCAAGGTTTGACTGCTCTCGTGCCTTCAGAAATCTCCCATCACCTATAGCGGCATATTCAGTGATGGGGCAGAGTCGATAATAGATGTCGAGGACACGCACGTAACAATATATCAAATTTTATTTTACAGTATATGGGGTTGTGGCATGAAATCGAAAGTTATCCTTCGATCTTCCAAACCGGAACATGCAACAACGCTAATTATACGCTAACACCTGAGCTCACTGTGGATGTCTACAACACGCAAGTGATCAATCAAGCTTTGGACGACATTCGAGGAACGGCCGTTCTCGCTACCGATGACGGCTCTGCTAAACTTATCGTTTCGTTCCCCATTTCGGGAACCGAGAGTCAGTATTTCGATCTCATTACTCAGATTATAAAGATAATGTAATTTAATAAAATAATGTTAAAGATAAATATTGTTTGCTCGCAGACTACACGTCAACTGATTACTGGGTACTTGCCACGGATTACGTCTCGTACGCTCTTGTTTACACATGCCAACAAATCAGTGACGATTTAAGAAGTGGTAAGGATGAAATATAAAATTATGTGTCGATTTGAATGATTATACATGGTTTTCGGACGAATGTAGTCCAAACTTACAGAGCGTATACCCAACTAAACAAAAATTTTCAAAGAAAGATAAGTGATAAATAAATGAAACTTTAAGCATGTTTTTCTCAGTAACCCTTAGCTTGCGCCATAACTTTTTGTTTTGTTTAATAAGCTCCACACGCTCTATAAGTTTGAACTACGTGGACGAACGTAATCCAAACATACAAAGTGTGAAAAGCAAAGCGAACCAAACAAAAAGTTAAAAAAAGTGATAAATAATTAAACTTTAAACATATTTTCTCGGTAACCGATTGTTTGCGCCATCTGCTCACTTGAAACTTTTTGCTTAGTTTGGTAAGCTCCGTACGCTCTATGAGTTTGAACTATGTTCAGCCGACAAACCGTATACTGAATAAAATTCATTTTAGTTAAACTAATTTTCTGTTTTAACTTTAATTTTTTTTTTAAAGTCTGGTCATGGAAGCTAAGCAGAAATAAGCAATTGTCCGATACAGCGAACACCATAATGAACGGCATTATTGACACTATACCCGTTCTGGACGAAAGATATTACCAAGTCCGGAATCAGTCCCCTGAAGGATGTTTCTTTTACCCTAAACCTGTTGCTGGTCAACCAGTTATATTCCCTGGCCAATGTGATGAGACCATTCAGGCCGTTGCCGACTTCGACATTAACAAGGTAAATTTAAATTCAATCCTCATAATATCGTTTTCCTGATGGCAAATGATCTAATATTACAATAATTTCTTTTTCAGTTTATAGGCACATGGCATGAAATGTCTGCTTATCCGTATGGTCAGAACGGCGCATGCGTTGACTTGGATTATACTAGTGCATTGCTTAATACTTTCGATGTTAGGGTGATTTCGATTGTAAACAGTTTTCAAGAAATTACAGCTGCTAGTGCAGTTGGAAACGCCACTGATGGCAGTGCTAAATTTATTTTAGATATAGACGAAACAGGTATTCCTACTGTTTTGAATGTTATTCTTATCAGTTGCCTCTTAATATACAAATGATGCTTTTAATATTCAATATCATCTTTATGCTTACAGTCACGGATTTCCCATACTGGATTATTGCTACTGACTACGATAATTATGCGCTGGCCTATAGTTGTTTAAACATCAACCAAGATTGGAGAATAGGTAATTAATGTTTCTGAATCATAATAATATTTATATTTATATTAAGCTTATTGTATATTTTCATTCGACAAGTCCGTTTGTTATGTCCATAAAAATATACAATAAGCTTCCATCGTCATTAAAAGAGGAACCAAGTGATGATAAATTTATCAGAGAATTAAAAAAAATATTATTAAAGAAATGTTATTATAATTTGAATGAATACCTGAACGACAAATCTATATAATATTAATATTGAGCTAACGTCTTAAAAAATGTATTGCCTAATTATTGACGATGATATGACATTACTATTTTTAGTTATTATCGTGGTGACATTATTATTATTTTAGTTATTATTGAGATAACATTATTATTATTAGTTATTATCGTGGTGACATTATTATTGTGATGACATATTTTGGTTATTATTTAGATGACATTATTTTAATATTATTGTGGTGATATTATTATTGTTTTGATTATTGTTGTTGTGATTGCATTATTATTATGTTTACATTGAAATTGCTTAAAAATTATTAAGAAAATAGCCCTCTTATATTGCTGTGCTCTCACGGGGCGTCACATAGTGTATAAGATGATTTTGTCAGACCACCTAAAGATTGACATGTAACAATGCAATAAATAAATAAATAAATAAATAAATAAATAAATATTTATCTATTTTCGAGCAGGAACTTGTTAGGAAACAGGAATAACAGACAAGAAATGTAAAAAATGAACCAGCACGTTTTTTACACTTTCGTTTCCCTAACAGAGAAATGCATCAGGTTTGGAGTGACGTGTGTTGATGTTGAGTGGTGTATGTCTTGAATGTGATGTGGAAGCTCAAATTAATAGTTTGTAAGTTTTAGTGAGAATGTTTTAGGAGATAGATTATATCTTGTTTCAATTATGTAAATCTCATTAAACTATTATTGGTCTGTATCTGTTTGTTCTCCAATAAAGTAAATAAATAAATAAATGCATATTATGTTTTTTCAAGGGAGATCACTTTAAAAAAAACGCTTTTCTTTTGTTGCACTGTTGTGTATGTGTAATTATATATTCGTAGAAACATAATAAAATAAAGACAAAACAATAATGAATTTGAACTATTATTGTTAGAGTACAGAACCTCACAGATATACTTCAAAAGACAATCTAACTAATTTGAACATGTACAAGTTGAATTCATTATCATAACAATATTATTTACCGATAGTGTGGAGTTGGAAGCTAAGTTCGACCAGGACCGGATTAACACCAGCTGCAAATACCGCGATCGATGACGTTATTTCCGGCATTCAAGTATTAGCCAATGAATATTATGAAGACACGGATCATTCGGAAGACGCTTGTTTCTTCTTACCTGATATAGCGCCAGGCGAGCCTGTTGTAATTAATGGCCAGTGTGATCCTAACATACCAGTCGTGCAGGATTTCGATCTAGAACGAGTATGTATTTTTATGTCATAACTTGGCATTCGATACAGTAAACTAAATCAGATCTACAGCTTCAACTTATTAAATACGTTTCAATTTCATTTTAGTACGAAGGTCTTTGGCGTTCTATCGAAAGTTATCCAGCAGAATTCGAATACGGTGTTTGCAATGAAGCTACTTACACTTTAACTAATGATAGTGTTGTAGTATATAACACGCAAGTGATAGACCAGACTTTAGATGATATCACAGGTTCAGCAGTTTTTGAGTTTGACGACGGAAGCGCGAAACTTCTTGTTACATTTCCAATAGCAGGTACTAATGGTAAGTTCAATTTGCTTAAAATTCTGTTTGAGCCAAAGGTTAGTTTTTAGTAAGCACTTGTAGTTTTCTATGTCTTTAAAACCTTGTAAAATTATGCAACGGTTTTAAAATTTCATAACAATAATGATCACGATTATTTATTTTGTGAAATTTTTATCCTTCAATACCTATGATTCTCGTAATTTTCAATATCTTATTAAAGCTAATTTTAAAAAAAACCGGCAAACAATAGCGGATGTTTGAGCCACAATTGTTATATTCATAACTATTGTAGCTCAAATATCCGCCTAGGGAATCGTCGTAACCGTTTACTAACGCAATCCCTTATTTTGAAAGTTAGTAAACCAATTTTTACCGTATTTTATAATTATTTCAGATACAACAACGTCTACCTATTGGGTTCTCAGCACAGATTACGTATCTTATTCTTTTGTATATTCTTGTGTAAACCAACCTGACGGAACTCATAGAGGTAAGATTTCACCTTATATATTTTAAAACATGTTGAGTTAAAAAATAATGCCACGCCATGCCATCCAAACTTTTGCCTCAAGTTTTCGTTGTACTTTATAGAAAAAGTATATCCTTCCGTTATAACTCTCAGTATCTAATAATTAGTTGTGGGTATCGGAACATAACCTTGGCGGTGAATTTCATAATCTGTGTAATCTGTGGAATCTGTGAATTTCATAATATTAAAATATATTGGCTCATTACAGTTGAACGTTCATTATGAAAATTGTGTGTTTACTTATTTGGTTTGTTTTTTTGTAAATCAGTTCTGTATTTAAAAAAAATAATCTTTACTTGTTTTAAAGATGACAAAATGACTTTGAAGGAATATTTCATATTAAATATCGTCGTTTTAGATAGGTAAAAAGTCCCTACAAAAAAGTTATATCGTCATGAGTGTAAATACATGCTCCGTAGCTTTCGTTTTTAAAGGTTTTTTGAAACCACAATGTATGGAGCTGTCTATCCTGCCCTCCTAATGAATATATGCTAAAACATGTCATAATTATCGAAGATATGCTTTGTAGCCGTTTCAGAAGGTTGAGAATTACTATAGTAGAGCATACTTTTAGCGAATCTATGTTAGCGTACTATATAATTCGGTAAATTTAAGTATAAATTCTGCACTAAAGTAAAAACTTTATGCATATATTTTTTTCATACAGTTTATAGTTGGAAACTGAGCCGTGATCGAGAGCTCTCAGACACCGCAATGCAAATGATAAATGAAGTGATAGGCACAGTTAGAGTACTGAACGAGCGATTCTACGAACCAAGAATACATTCGGATGACGCCTGTTTCTATTACCCAGAACATGTGCCTAACCAGCCCGTCACTTTCAGAGGAAGATGTGACGAATCCATTGTAGTTGTACAGAGCTTCAATGTTCCCGAAGTATGCAATTTTTATTACATATAGTAAATTTTTTTTTTTCAAAATTCTAGTCTAGCGCGAGCTAAGAAACATATCAGCGGGATGATTCAGGACTAGTACTGTACACAACCTAATTTTACTAACAATTAATCATTTTTCTGAACACCTAAGGGCAGTGACAAAATATAATACTCACTTTTGGCCAAATAAACGTTTTTAAATTCGTATTATAGCAACATTAAAATAGACCTTTCGCTTTATCACTCATTTGACACTCGTTCGGAATCACGGAGTTGTCTACGATATATTAACCTCCCCTTCACAACGCATTACTATTAAATATGCGGAACATGTATTAGAGGTTGAAGTATGCAATTACCATTCGATGTGTCATCCTTTGATTATTAATTAGTAACTTTCTGCCCGCGGATCCGCTCGCGTAGATTACACAGTTGTACCGGGACTCCGTTTTGCGGGATGAAAAGTAGCCTATGACACTCTTCAGCTTATAAATTATATGTATGTAAAAAATTTATAGCGGTCCTGGTACCACTTCATGTAAGCGACGCCGCGGGCGAAAAGCTAATTTGAAAATAAAATATTGTCCATGTTACTCGCCGATAATGCAACTTTTTTAGGTGAAAACAAACCAAAAATAAAATATTTCGTCTTTATAATATCAGTATAGATATACATAGATAGAGCCACGCGACACGATACAATGACAAGAAAAAAGGGGTCAACTTTTATATGCTTATTAATGCGGCGACTAGACCACATACTCTCGCTACGCCATACTAACCGTGTACATTAAGTCTCTGTATGCATGAATTATAACTGAATCGTTAGGTGATATTTTTGTAAATAACGCAGATCACGTAATAAATAATGCTTGAGTACATCATATGTTTCTTAGCTCAAATTTCAGATCTGGTAAGTGCTGTTTAGCTACTTAATAAACTTTAAGCGCTACCGTTACTTGTCATACAAAATTAATTCAAAGACTAAAAATTAAAGAACTAAATCTATACTAATATTATAAAGCTGAAGAGTTTGTTTGTTTGTTTGTTTGAACGCGCAAAGCTCAGGAACTACTGGTTCAAATTAAAAGATTATTTTTGTGTTGAATAGTCCATTTATCGAGGAAGGCTATAGGCTATACTACATCACGCTACAACCAATAGGAGTGGAGCATCAATGAAAAATGTTGCAAAAACGGGAAAAATTATTCCTTTTGAGAGCTTCCGTCGCGCGCGGTGCATAAACGGTTGATGTTAAGCAAAAATTATGTACTACGGAATTGTTCCCCTTTAAAAGTTCTAACCAAAAATCTGCAACAGCATATGTGTATCTTTTAAGGTTAACTTACTATAACCTTTTTTATAACAATAAAATTTGTTGTAACATAATGTACTATTAGCGAAGGTGTTTTTTAAACGTGATATTAATCCTTATCAAATTAAATACGTTAGTTGTCTTAAGCATTTCGTGCATACTATAATTGCCCTTTACACCATACAATTTAAATTGATATCTTTTTTATCGAAATATGAAAACTATAGCGGGAGAAAATAAATTCGCTGTCTGCCTCTGTTCGTTAACTTTTTATTTCCAAACCATGCAATAGACTATGATATGGTTTTCAGTAATATCTTATTTTTTTATTATCTTATAATCTATTAATCTATATAATAGAAATACTTATTATAAACCTGAAGAGTTTGTTTGTTTGTTTGTTTAAATGCGCTAATCTCTGAAACTACCAGTCGGATTTGAAAAATTCTTTTTGCCTTTGATAGCCTGAATCTAGCGGAGAGTTATAGGCTATATATATGAAAATGAACTGTCTGTCTATTCGAGCAAATCGGCTTCGGCCACAACGGCTTAACCGATTTTGATGAAACTTTACATATATGGAACGGATGTAGTCAAAAGTGACATACAGAACTTTTTATATGTCTGTCTGCACGTCCATCTGTCTAAACCGATTTTAATGAAACATCACAAGTATAAAAATAAGGTCGTCAAAACTAACAAATGTTACTTTTGGTCCGTCCGTCTGTCTGTCTGTACGTGTCACTTCACAGTATCGTAAATGTCAAACGCTATTTCGCGGGGGTAAAGACTGGTGCACGGGGACCTCGCGGACAGAAACTCATCGTCTTGCACCAGATAGCTAGAGTATGAGTGGTTAGACGGTAAACGTAGAAGAGGGCGTCTAGTCAATTCGAACTTTTATGATTATTAGTATAATATAATTATAGTGTTTTAACTTAGAATATAAAATATTATTACCTACTTTTTATCAACGCCGGTACTACGAGTACCACGTTGAACACAACTACTTTTGTTCTAACACAAACATCAGAGCATGTCAGTCACGATCAGTATTTGGTTGGATGTATATAATAAGCGTATTCACAAAAATTAATTTATAAATAAAATTACTTATTACCGATGTGTTACCTATTAAACACTCGCTGAGAGCGGTTGCCTAAACAATGGAAAACATCGTATTCGGCGTAAGGCTCGTCGGCTTAATAACTAGCCTCGGATTCAAATTCTGCACTCCCTCAAAAATATTCATATGTCATAATGTTTTCATAGTTTACTGACTTCCTAGTATACCACAATCTTTAACGCCATTAAAAAATCACGATTTGTGACATCACAAGGCGAGCGCTAAAATGAGTGACTTATTTCTTATGCTGCAGAAGTCAGGATTAAATTATTTTAAAAATAATTCATTTAATTTATTTCTGGACAGTATATGGGGTTGTGGCATGAAATCGAAAGTTATCCTTCGATCTTCCAAACTGGAACATGCAACAACGCTAACTATACGCTAACACCTGATCTCACTGTGGATGTCTACAACACGCAAGTGATCAACCAAACTTTGGACGATATTCACGGAACGGCCGTTCTCGCTACCGACGACGGCTCTGCTAAACTTATCGTCACGTTCCCCATTGGGGAAACTGAATGTAAGAGTCATAATTTATTAAATTCTTAATAAATCAATATATATGTTCGAATGCAATAATGTAAGACATTCTAAAACCATATTTATGTTTTTATTTAGTCAGGAAGCGTAGCACAGACGATTTCCTAAATAATTTATTGTCGATTGTATAGACTAGAATCCTACTTTGGAACTTTTTTCTCATCGATAAATTGTGAAATAAATCAGCATCTAAATGAATGATAGTCGATCAGTTCAGTAAACCAATCGCTCAATAAAGATTAATATTGAATCGACAAATATATGTAAATCGTTTCTACAAGGTCCCCATGGTCCAAGAAAAAAATTCTAAAAATATTTTTGTAACAATAATTAGTTTTAGTGTGTATATATCTACCAAAAAGCTCACTGTGACTTTGCAAAAAGAATTCTAAACGCTATAAATGTACATTCGTTATGTCCTCTATATTAACCAAATATTTTCCTGTCAACAGTCAACACATCAACAAACTATTGGGTGCTAGCCACAGATTATGAATCTTATGCACTTGTCTACACATGTGAACAGCTCGAAGAAGACCGTAGGGCTGGTAAGTACTAAATTTTACAAAGTTCATGTATTAACAGTGGAAGATGCAAAGCTTTTTTCAGGTGACACGTAATCACAGGTACCTTGCTGGAACTTGAAAAATAGTCATTCTCATTACCAAGACATCGTGTATTTATTCCAATCGAACAAATAAAATAAATACTTTAAAAAAAAGGTATTTCTAACTCTTATTTCGTAAATTATAAAGAAATCACGAAAAAAAAGATTCCTAAAAATAAAAAATTAATTTTAATTCGCGCGGTAAGTAAAACACACAACATTGAAGCGTAAATTATAATAATACCTGGATATCTCACACACAGCTATCTAGTACCAAACTAGGCTGAACCTGTATTGTGATAAGTTATTGACCAATTTATTTTGTTCGTTGATTTCACTATACCGTAAAAACTGCAATATTAATCAGGTCCCAGCAATGAAACACCACCTAGCAGGGGCAAATCGCAGTTTTCCTCCCCAATAAGTACCTGAATTTGCACAATAAATAATGTCTGGATGACGAAAACGGCAAGATTTCTGAGTCCAATGTCCAAGATAATGAAATATTTTCATCAAAGTAGGCACCGATAAATTATTCAAACTGTATATTTTATTAAAATAGTATTACGTTTTGTAACAAATTTATGGAAGGAGTCGGATGTATTAATAGAAACCTTATAAATATTGCTTCAAGAATGTACATTTCATCACTGTATAATTACAGAAAAAGCAAAATTCTTAGTGATGAATGACACTAAATACAAAAGCAACAAACTCTTTCATAAATAGATTCGACAAATCCGTTTCAATACACTGTGTGCACACATTGTTTGGAACTCTTAAGCAGTTACTACTGTTATAATAATGGTATTAAATAAACGTTTTATCTTTACAGTCTGGTCATGGAAGTTAAGTAGATCAAAACAATTGTCTGATTTCGCAAATACCGAGATGAACAGCGTTATTAACACTATACCCGTTCTGGACCAAATATATTACCAAACCCGAGATCAGTCTCCTGAAGGATGTTTCTTTTACCCTGAACATGTAGCGGGTCAAGCTGTTATATTCCCTGGACATTGTGACGAGACTATACCAGCTGTTGCCGACTTCAACATCAGCAGAGTAAGTTTATCAATGTAATATTATTAATTTAAAACCATAATAAGACAATCGTTTCTAATTGCTTATTCACATTAAATTTTAATTTTTCAGTTCGAAGGCGATTGGAGTGAAATATCTGCGTATCCGTATGAACAAAATGGTCAATGTGCTACTCTGACATTTACCGGGACATCGATGAATACGTTTGATGTTAGACATTCAAAAGTAGTAGATATGTTTCTAGAAGCTATATCTGCCAGTGCTGTTTCAAGTGCAGCAGACGGTAGTGGTAAATTTACCATCGATTTAAATGTAGACGGAATAGGTAATGCTTTAAACTTGAAGTCTCATTTTATCTGAATTTTAAAAGTATATTATGCACTATAAAACAAATTATTTAATTTCAGTAACTCAATTCCCGTACTGGATTATCGCAACTGACTACGATAATTACGCCCTGGCTTATAGTTGTCAGAACCTTAATGAAGATAACAGAAGAGGTATTTTATATACAGTTCTGGTTAAAATCGATACATGCTACAGACACATTTCTTGGTCTTCTTGTTTGTACGTTACCCTTCTTGTGTATTTGATAACTTATCTATTTTCTCACAGTGTGGAGTTGGAAGCTTAGTCGATCCAGAAATGGATTTTCAGCTGAAGCTGACGACGCTATAAATGAAGCTATGTCCACTGTTCAAGTTTTGAGAAACTATTATTATGAAGATACATATCAAACAGATGACGCGTGTTTCTTCCTTCCTGATGTACCGGCAGGCGAGCCAGTCATTATTAATGGCCCTTGCGATCCTAATATCCCTGTTGTTCAGGATTTCGACCTGAATCTGGTAACTATGGAGCCTCTATCTTTATTTTTATTTATAAGTTCATAGTTTATTAACTAAATAACTGAACTAATTGGCACATCACGTTTAAATTTCTTTGTAATAAGCAATCATGTTCCGAAATTACTTTGCTAGGTCTTGAATTAAACTAAATAAAAAGTAAAAAAACAAACTGAAATACTTACTTTAATTAAAATTAAACAACATAAATTATTTAATTACCGTTAAATGTGTATTATGCTGTTGATATCAACATACTCAAAACAAGATTATAGCAATTAATAAGCTTAGACAAAGCCAAAACAATGAGAAATCGATTTGTAATACTCTGTTAAATACGTATAATGAACTTGATAAACAGAGCTAAAGTTACTAAAAATTACTTACGTGGGTAAATCTCTTAATGAAATGACGAGAGTAGCTCCTCAATTGCAATGCATTCGCAATAGTAATATAATTGTATTGTTAAAATATTTTTATAGATATTTTATTGCAGTACTTAGGTCTGTGGCGATCGATTGAAAGTTATGGATCGGACTTTGAAAGCGGCACTTGCATTGAAGCTACTTATAGTTTAGGCACAGGAAATGTACTCGTTTATAATACTCAAGTTACTAATCAGACTTTGGATACTATGAGTGGAACGGCTGTTTTGGACGGCACGGACGGAAGTGGAAAATTAATTGTTTCGTTCCCGATTCCGGGTACTGATGGTAAGCTAACAACTACAAAAAGATCTGGATAACTGGTGGTGCTGGTATACATAAAAGTGAAAGATAGAGTGGGAAATATTAGTCAGTGTCCATACGATATATTTTCAAATTTATTAAGTTCGCAATGAGACAAAACAAGACGTCTTATAATATTTATATATCCAAAATATCATAATTTCTTTTATGTGTAATTCTTCTATCCAGCATTCATCAACAAATAATTATTTCAATTTTTTTATTCAACCATATATATGTATTCTTTTCAATAGCTTGACGTCACAGGCGAAAGTTATAATTTGGGATGTTTAAAAAAATCACTAAAAACTCAAATTGAAGTTCTACTAGTTGCTAAAAACTTAAATTATCTACTAATAAAAATATATATTATAGGTAATCTACAAATTAAAAATACTATTTAATTATATTATTATTTAAATTTACTTTTATAACCCATCCCTTGTCGCCTCCGGCGCAAAGGTTTCCAAGATACTGGTTGCATTGCCACGTTGAATGGGAATGAACAATCTCTACGCCAGGAAAGACCCGGAGCGGGAGTCAAAACCCCTCTCTCTCTCAACGGCCGATATCCACGATAGAACGTTTAACCTCACTGCCACAGCAGCTAGTAGTTTCCACGGCGATAGGGACGAACAAGTATTGACACTCTAGGGCGGAATCATTTCTATTATGTAATTCCATAAAGCTCAGTAAGTAATGTTTTTGTAATTGTTTTAGATATTACGACTTCTACTTACTGGGTCCTTAGCACAGATTATGAATCCTATTCTTTAGTATACTCATGTGAAAACCGACCAGACGGCAATAGAAGGGGTGAGTTTGATTTTATCAAAAGTTTTTACATATCCTACAGTCAGGTCATTTTATTCAGACACAATCTCCAAATAATTCAGTTAATTTTATTATTATATAAAACTGGTTTGTTTACCATGTCTTTATTTTACGGTCCTTGTACAGGTACACTTCTTGTTTGAGCCACAAACGTGTTCAAACGTTGTAGTGGTCGGGTAGCCGTTTTGTACTGAACCTTGTAAATATGTGGTATACTTATCTACGAATGTGTACGCCCAAGTAGAATTTATGATCCATTCTACGAATTAATAGTAATATATTCAGCCAGGGACTTTAGGGGAAATTCAAAACTACATAAGTAAGACAAAACCACCATTACTTTAGAATGAATTGATTTCAATGCCCATGCAATTATACCCACAAATGTACATATAACTTAATTTCAGAACTATGATTCCATTCACATAAATATATAAATAAAAAATAAGAAATAATCACACTTACAAAATTGGACTAATATTTAATGTTAAAGATAGCATTTTTTTCATATGATGACATTTTATTTCTTATAATAGTTTACAGTTGGAAATTAAGTCGTGATCGAGAGCTATCAAACGCCTCAATAGAAGCTATAAATGCTGTGATGGACAATGTTCGTGAGTTACACGAGCGATTCTACGTACCAAGAGTTCATTCAGATGATGCTTGTTTCTATTATCCGGAACCAGTATCAGGACAACCGGTAACATTCAGGGGGCGATGCGATGAGAATATCCCAGTAGTACAGGATTTCGATGTTGAAGCAGTAAGTGCTAAATATATATGTTTCTAGCCGAGAATGCCGTTTTTTGGTAGAGTTTTTACCTGAATTTGAGTTATAAAAATTAATGGGGTATTTGTACCCCTATCTATAAATATAGAAACATCTTTTAAAAAACTTAATATACCATAACAACGCTCTTCATGAATATTATCCGAAATCAATTTAAATAATATTTTGTTAATCGTACAGATGATAATAGCGTTTGTTTTAAATATTTAAATTTAAATTATATTTTTATTTTAAATATATTTACAATGTTCTCCAATGTACCTAAATTCAATAAGGTACATTATCAAAACATTCATCTGGATTTTCCAGTTGCGACAATTAAATATTTACTACAAAACAATATTCGTTTATGAATTCCTAAAGTCAAGATAAAAATATCCTAAAAATATTCGTTTATCTTCTTCTTCATATGTCTTCATAATTTCCTAACTTTTTACTATTCTTTAATTTTTAACGCAATCAATTATTTTTTTACAATAATGACATCACAACCCCATCATGGGACAAGCATTAAGATGTCTGACTTGACTTTTGAGTCAGGATAGAAAAATCTATAAAATATAATTTATTTCATTAATTTTTTTTCTGAACAGTATATGGGGTTGTGGCATGAAATCGAAAGTTACCCTTCGATCTTTCAAACTGGAACATGCAACAATGCTAACTATACGCTAACACCTGAACTCACTGTGGATGTCTACAACACGCAAGTGATCGAACAAACTTTGGACGATATTCGTGGAACGGCCGTCCTCGCCAGCGATGACCTATCTGCTAAACTTGTCGTTACGTTCCCCATTGGGGAAACTGAATGTAAGATTCTTAATTTATTTATTTATGGTAAATCTATAAATACAAAATTACTTATGTTTGACGTACCTAATCTAAATTTATACCCAAAATAAAAGCTAGATCACAATAATTTATCCCTTAATAAAGGCTTTGTTTTTGAAATAATAGATCTTGTTCCGAAACACTTCTTTTGTTTTCACAATAGTTTAACTGTCACCAAATAAATCAATTACTTGACCTAAACTATGGTTTAGTAAAGTTTGATCAGTAAAATGAGTCCTACATTCCAGTAGAGTGAGAGGAACTATCAGAATTTTTTTTAATTATTTTTCAATAGAACTGTTTAAGACATTGTACTGTTTTATACCTAATTGTTCTTGAATAATTTCTTTATACAGTCTTATGAGCAAAGCTAAGCTACTGATATAAACGTTACTATAAATTCTTGTGTAATAATTTTGATATTGTTCGAAGGTATATTAATAGATTGTGATTACAAACCACACAGCAATAATATTTTACCAAGTTTTTTTTGTATCTGCAGTCAACACTTCAACAAATTATTGGGTGCTTGCCACAGACTATGAAACTTATGCGCTTGTTTATACGTGCGAACAACTCGAGGAAGATCGTAGGGGTGGTAAGCAAAAACTTTATAATCTTCATATCAAATAAAAGTCTACATGTATGCGAATGTACGAAATTGTAAAATTTTTCTTCTACATTCATATTATTAAATATAAGGTCCATATTTTAAAAACAGTTATGTTTTTAGAGCACCTTATTCCACCAACTCAATATTTTGTCTTGTATATTTGGTCACTTATGTATTTTTCATTACAGTCTGGTCATGGAAGTTAAGTAGATCAAAACAATTGTCTGATTTCGCAAATACCGAGATGAACAGCGTTATTAACACTATACCCGTTCTGGACCAAATATATTACCAAACCCGAGATCAGTCTCCTGAAGGATGTTTCTTTTACCCTGAACATGTATCGGGTCAAGCTGTTATATTCCCTGGACATTGTGACGAGACTATACCAGCTGTTGCCGACTTCAACATCAGCAGAGTAAGTTTATCAATGTAATATTATTAATTTAAAACCATAATAAGACAATCGTTTCTAATTGCTTATTCACATTAAATTTTAATTTTTCAGTTCGAAGGCGATTGGAGTGAAATATCTGCGTATCCGTATGAACAAAATGGTCAATGTGCTACTCTGACATTTACCGGGACATCGATGAATACGTTTGATGTTAGACATTCAAAAGTAGTAGATATGTTTCTAGAAGCTATATCTGCCAGTGCTGTTTCAAGTGCAGCAGACGGTAGTGGTAAATTTACCATCGATTTAAATGTAGACGGAATAGGTAATGCTTTAAACTTGAAGTCTCATTTTATCTGAATTTTAAAAGTATATTATGCACTATAAAACAAATTATTTAATTTCAGTAACTCAATTCCCGTACTGGATTATCGCAACTGACTACGATAATTACGCCCTGGCTTATAGTTGTCAGAACCTTAATGAAGATAACAGAAGAGGTATTTTATATACAGTTCTGGTTAAAATCGATACATGCTACAGACACATTTCTTGGTCTTCTTGTTTGTACGTTACCCTTCTTGTGTATTTGATAACTTATCTATTTTCTCACAGTGTGGAGTTGGAAGCTTAGTCGATCCAGAAATGGATTTTCAGCTGAAGCTGACGACGCTATAAATGAAGCTATGTCCACTGTTCAAGTTTTGAGAAACTATTATTATGAAGATACATATCAAACAGACGACGCGTGTTTCTTCCTTCCTGATGTACCGGCAGGCGAGCCAGTCATTATTAATGGCCCTTGCGATCCTAATATCCCTGTTGTTCAGGATTTCGACCTGAATCTGGTAACTATGGAGCCTCTATCTTTATTTTTATTTATAAGTTCATAGTTTATTAACTAAATAACTGAACTAATTGGCACATCACGTTTAAATTTCTTTGTAATAAGCAATCATGTTCCGAAATTACTTTGCTAGGTCTTGAATTAAACTAAATAAAAAGTAAAAAAACAAACTGAAATACTTACTTTAATTAAAATTAAACAACATAAATTATTTAATTACCGTTAAATGTGTATTATGCTGTTGATATCAACATACTCAAAACAAGATTATAGCAATTAATAAGCTTAGACAAAGCCAAAACAATGAGAAATCGATTTGTAATACTCTGTTAAATACGTATAATGAACTTGATAAACAGAGCTAAAGTTACTAAAAATTACTTACGTGGGTAAATCTCTTAATGAAATGACGAGAGTAGCTCCTCAATTGCAATGCATTCGCAATAGTAATATAATTGTATTGTTAAAATATTTTTATAGATATTTTATTGCAGTACTTAGGTCTGTGGCGATCGATTGAAAGTTATGGATCGGACTTTGAAAGCGGCACTTGCATTGAAGCTACTTATAGTTTAGGCACAGGAAATGTACTCGTTTATAATACTCAAGTTACTAATCAGACTTTGGATACTATGAGTGGAACGGCTGTTTTGGACGGCACGGACGGAAGTGGAAAATTAATTGTTTCGTTCCCGATTCCGGGTACTGATGGTAAGCTAACAACTACAAAAAGATCTGGATAACTGGTGGTGCTGGTATACATAAAAGTGAAAGATAGAGTGGGAAATATTAGTCAGTGTCCATACGATATATTTTCAAATTTATTAAGTTCGCAATGAGACAAAACAAGACGTCTTATAATATTTATATATCCAAAATATCATAATTTCTTTTATGTGTAATTCTTCTATCCAGCATTCATCAACAAATAATTATTTCAATTTTTTTATTCAACCATATATATGTATTCTTTTCAATAGCTTGACGTCACAGGCGAAAGTTATAATTTGGGATGTTTAAAAAAATCACTAAAAACTCAAATTGAAGTTCTACTAGTTGCTAAAAACTTAAATTATCTACTAATAAAAATATATATTATAGGTAATCTACAAATTAAAAATACTATTTAATTATATTATTATTTAAATTTACTTTTATAACCCATCCCTTGTCGCCTCCGGCGCAAAGGTTTCCAAGATACTGGTTGCATTGCCACGTTGAATGGGAATGAACAATCTCTACGCCAGGAAAGACCCGGAGCGGGAGTCAAAACCCCTCTCTCTCTCAACGGCCGATATCCACGATAGAACGTTTAACCTCACTGCCACAGCAGCTAGTAGTTTCCACGGCGATAGGGACGAACAAGTATTGACACTCTAGGGCGGAATCATTTCTATTATGTAATTCCATAAAGCTCAGTAAGTAATGTTTTTGTAATTGTTTTAGATATTACGACTTCTACTTACTGGGTCCTTAGCACAGATTATGAATCCTATTCTTTAGTATACTCATGTGAAAACCGACCAGACGGCAATAGAAGGGGTGAGTTTGATTTTATCAAAAGTTTTTACATATCCTACAGTCAGGTCATTTTATTCAGACACAATCTCCAAATAATTCAGTTAATTTTATTATTATATAAAACTGGTTTGTTTACCATGTCTTTATTTTACGGTCCTTGTACAGGTACACTTCTTGTTTGAGCCACAAACGTGTTCAAACGTTGTAGTGGTCGGGTAGCCGTTTTGTACTGAACCTTGTAAATATGTGGTATACTTATCTACGAATGTGTACGCCCAAGTAGAATTTATGATCCATTCTACGAATTAATAGTAATATATTCAGCCAGGGACTTTAGGGGAAATTCAAAACTACATAAGTAAGACAAAACCACCATTACTTTAGAATGAATTGATTTCAATGCCCATGCAATTATACCCACAAATGTACATATAACTTAATTTCAGAACTATGATTCCATTCACATAAATATATAAATAAAAAATAAGAAATAATCACACTTACAAAATTGGACTAATATTTAATGTTAAAGATAGCATTTTTTTCATATGATGACATTTTATTTCTTATAATAGTTTACAGTTGGAAATTAAGTCGTGATCGAGAGCTATCAAACGCCTCAATAGAAGCTATAAATGCTGTGATGGACAATGTTCGTGAGTTACACGAGCGATTCTACGTACCAAGAGTTCATTCAGATGATGCTTGTTTCTATTATCCGGAACCAGTATCAGGACAACCGGTAACATTCAGGGGGCGATGCGATGAGAATATCCCAGTAGTACAGGATTTCGATGTTGAAGCAGTAAGTGCTAAATATATATGTTTCTAGCCGAGAATGCCGTTTTTTGGTAGAGTTTTTACCTGAATTTGAGTTATAAAAATTAATGGGGTATTTGTACCCCTATCTATAAATATAGAAACATCTTTTAAAAAACTTAATATACCATAACAACGCTCTTCATGAATATTATCCGAAATCAATTTAAATAATATTTTGTTAATCGTACAGATGATAATAGCGTTTGTTTTAAATATTTAAATTTAAATTATATTTTTATTTTAAATATATTTACAATGTTCTCCAATGTACCTAAATTCAATAAGGTACATTATCAAAACATTCATCTGGATTTTCCAGTTGCGACAATTAAATATTTACTACAAAACAATATTCGTTTATGAATTCCTAAAGTCAAGATAAAAATATCCTAAAAATATTCGTTTATCTTCTTCTTCATATGTCTTCATAATTTCCTAACTTTTTACTATTCTTTAATTTTTAACGCAATCAATTATTTTTTTACAATAATGACATCACAACCCCATCATGGGACAAGCATTAAGATGTCTGACTTGACTTTTGAGTCAGGATAGAAAAATCTATAAAATATAATTTATTTCATTAATTTTTTTTCTGAACAGTATATGGGGTTGTGGCATGAAATCGAAAGTTACCCTTCGATCTTTCAAACTGGAACATGCAACAATGCTAACTATACGCTAACACCTGAACTCACTGTGGATGTCTACAACACGCAAGTGATCGAACAAACTTTGGACGATATTCGTGGAACGGCCGTCCTCGCCAGCGATGACCTATCTGCTAAACTTGTCGTTACGTTCCCCATTGGGGAAACTGAATGTAAGATTCTTAATTTATTTATTTATGGTAAATCTATAAATACAAAATTACTTATGTTTGACGTACCTAATCTAAATTTATACCCAAAATAAAAGCTAGATCACAATAATTTATCCCTTAATAAAGGCTTTGTTTTTGAAATAATAGATCTTGTTCCGAAACACTTCTTTTGTTTTCACAATAGTTTAACTGTCACCAAATAAATCAATTACTTGACCTAAACTATGGTTTAGTAAAGTTTGATCAGTAAAATGAGTCCTACATTCCAGTAGAGTGAGAGGAACTATCAGAATTTTTTTTAATTATTTTTCAATAGAACTGTTTAAGACATTGTACTGTTTTATACCTAATTGTTCTTGAATAATTTCTTTATACAGTCTTATGAGCAAAGCTAAGCTACTGATATAAACGTTACTATAAATTCTTGTGTAATAATTTTGATATTGTTCGAAGGTATATTAATAGATTGTGATTACAAACCACACAGCAATAATATTTTACCAAGTTTTTTTTGTATCTGCAGTCAACACTTCAACAAATTATTGGGTGCTTGCCACAGACTATGAAACTTATGCGCTTGTTTATACGTGCGAACAACTCGAGGAAGATCGTAGGGGTGGTAAGCAAAAACTTTATAATCTTCATATCAAATAAAAGTCTACATGTATGCGAATGTACGAAATTGTAAAATTTTTCTTCTACATTCATATTATTAAATATAAGGTCCATATTTTAAAAACAGTTATGTTTTTAGAGCACCTTATTCCACCAACTCAATATTTTGTCTTGTATATTTGGTCACTTATGTATTTTTCATTACAGTCTGGTCATGGAAGTTAAGTAGATCAAAACAATTGTCTGATTTCGCAAATACCGAGATGAACAGCGTTATTAACACTATACCCGTTCTGGACCAAATATATTACCAAACCCGAGATCAGTCTCCTGAAGGATGTTTCTTTTACCCTGAACATGTATCGGGTCAAGCTGTTATATTCCCTGGACATTGTGACGAGACTATACCAGCTGTTGCCGACTTCAACATCAGCAGAGTAAGTTTATCAATGTAATATTATTAATTTAAAACCATAATAAGACAATCGTTTCTAATTGCTTATTCACATTAAATTTTAATTTTTCAGTTCGAAGGCGATTGGAGTGAAATATCTGCGTATCCGTATGAACAAAATGGTCAATGTGCTACTCTAACATTTACCGGGACATCGATGAATACGTTTGATGTTAGACATTCAAAAGTAGTAGATATGTTTCTAGAAGCTATATCTGCCAGTGCTGTTTCAAGTGCAGCAGACGGTAGTGGTAAATTTACCATCGATTTAAATGTAGACGGAATAGGTAATGCTTTAAACTTGAAGTCTCATTTTATCTGAATTTTAAAAGTATATTATGCACTATAAAACAAATTATTTAATTTCAGTAACTCAATTCCCGTACTGGATTATCGCAACTGACTACGATAATTACGCCCTGGCTTATAGTTGTCAGAACCTTAATGAAGATAACAGAAGAGGTATTTTATATACAGTTCTGGTTAAAATCGATACATGCTACAGACACATTTCTTGGTCTTCTTGTTTGTACGTTACCCTTCTTGTGTATTTGATAACTTATATATTTTCTCACAGTGTGGAGTTGGAAGCTTAGTCGATCCAGAAATGGATTTTCAGCAGAAGCTGACACCGCTATAAACCAGGCAATGTCTAATGTTCAAGTTTTAAGAAATGATTATTATGAAGACACAGACCAAACGGATGATGCGTGTTTCTTTTTACCTGATGTACCGGCAGGCGACCCAGTCATTATTAATGGCCCGTGCGACCCTAATATCCCTGTTGTTCAGGATTTCGACTTAAATCAAGTAAGCAAATAATTATTCAATTGATTTTATTTTTACTATTTTGTACACTACAAGGCACAGCAACTGAATACAGTATCATCAGTGTAGCAGATAAAGAAATTATATGAAAGTAAAACTAGAAGGCTGTTTATATTATGCAAATTTGTTCTATCTTAAAAGTGGGTATGATGGTACATTATTGTGCACCAAGATGGAAATACAACACCCACCATTATTAAATATTTTAAAGGAACGCAATAATATGTAATAATTAATCTTTGAATGCCTTACAGACTACTAGCAGGCCCATGTCATCAAATTATAGTCTCATAATAAGCCAAAAACTATTAATATTAATAATTATTTCTAGCCTTCTCAAAGTAACAAATGATTAAGTTATATCACAAAAATATGTTAATTTTTTTATAATTTCAGTACTTAGGTCTGTGGCGATCGATTGAAAGTTATGGATCGGACTTTGAAAGCGGCACTTGCATTGAAGCTACTTATAGTTTAGGCACAGGAAATGTACTCGTTTATAATACTCAAGTTATTAATCAGACTTTGGATTTTATGAGTGGAACGGCTGTTTTGGACGGCACGGACGGAAGTGGAAAATTAATTGTTTCATTCCCGATTCCGGGTACTGATGGTAATCATAATCCTTTATTGCTTCACGTGATACAATGCGTAACATAATGCATAATACTCACACAGTACACACATGACCATGTAAGGGGGCTGCAAATTTTATAAAGTTTTTATACAATATTTATACAATGAGCGAGTCCACCAACAAAATTATACACTTATCATACGCTATTTTACACGATAGAGTATAACAAACTGAATACTTATTAACTATATTTTTGAATTTCGAAAAAATACTGATTTAAATAGGTACCGAGGTAAGTTAGCTAATACAAAAATAACTGCTACCTACGACACTATATTTTCCTAAAATAGTTATTTTTTGAACATTCGGGTAATGTAATGCCTGTAATACTTTGGGGTGATAAAATATTTATCTGAGCCAGTAAGTTGAAAAAACACGCAACATAGGACAACGCAGTATATCTATGTAAGATATTATGCGTTCATGTGTTGATTCTTCTATCGATCTATTTTTAACAAATATTTATATTATTCTATTTATTTTATAGGGCTTGGGGTATTCAATATTATTTCTTGACGTTTCTTAAGATTAATTAATTTTATTAATAATTAATGACTTTTCTGTTATTGTTTCAGATGTAACAACTTCCACTTATTGGATCCTTAGCACAGATTATGAATCCTATTCTCTAGTATATTCATGTGAAAACCGACTAGATGGCAATAGAAGGGGTAAATTTTATTTTATTAAAAACTTTATGCTACCCAAAACTATGTGGGTAATTATATACAGACTTCGCCTACGAATACATTCTTTCTTATGTCTTTATATAAAACTGAAACTATCACTTTTATTCCCAACAATACACTAACAGTTTTTGGTATACAAATAGCACCCATAAATGAGTTATATGCAACGTACTTACAGATATTTAATAACGTTTTTTAGTTAAAGTTAAACAACGTTTTAGTTACGTAAACAATATTGTGATTGAAAATACGTTTGCTTCTCTTTTTACAAAATTGGATGTAAAATTGATCATTACCAAAATTTTAAAAGACATCGATCCTGATCTTCGAATCTATAATATTAATAATGATGTATATAAGTGAGATACACCCACTATTATTACTCTGTAACAACCTAATTACGATTTTGACTCATCTATCACAAATTACAATATAATTTAGTTTTTCACCAAAAACGTATATACGTTTTATATAAGACGGGTCATCCAAGCAAATCCTTTGGTTACCCGAGTTTGCGTCAATTGTCACTAAGTATTTCTGTTGCTGTTGTCTTCTCCTGTCCAGGGTGTCAGAAGGCAGTGCACTAGATTCTTATCTAAATGAACCATGCCGATTAGCGTTGTTCGCCCTTGAAACTTTTCTATACATCGGAAACCGGCGTCAATTTCTTTTCGAAACTTAATTCTATTACATTGCAAAATTACGTTTTTCTTAAAGTAAGGACATTGTAAACTACCATCTGTTAATGAGTAGGAAGTACATCAATATCTCGACCGTAAAATATTATAGAAAGGCTTCACTGTTAAACTATACATAATAAAAACGCCACCTCTTAGTGAATACTCATATTAATGGTTTACGTGTATATAAAGGAATTCGACTACTTCCCCATCAGTAGGATTCGTCAGTACATTTGTTTGTAAATTCTAACAGATACCAGCTCTTGTAAGTTGAAACCCTTTTTATTTTAACGTATAATTTGATTAACTTTCCATAATTACACAAAACTAAGAAATTTTAGCCAAATGGCGGTGTGAAAAGTATAAATTGTTTTTTTCAAATGCTGACACTATTTTTGTTTTAAAAGTTTACAGTTGGAAATTAAGTCGTGATCGAGAGCTATCAAACGCCTCAATAGAAGCTATAAATGCAGTGATGGACAATGTTCGTGAGTTACACGAGCGATTCTACGTACCAAGAGTTCATTCAGACGATGCTTGTTTCTATTATCCGGAACCAGTATCAGGACAACCGGTAACCTTCAGGGGGCAATGCGATGAGAACATCCCAGTGGTACAGGATTTCGATATTGGAGCGGTAAGTATCAAAAAATGTTGTTAAAAATAATAAATAATAATAATAAATACATGGGACAACCCACACAGCGCCATCTAGTCCCAAAGTAAGCAAGTATTATGCTTGTGTTATGGGTTACTAGACAACTGATATACATACTTAAATATTTTTTTTTTAAATAATACATACCTACATAGATAAATATTATACACCTAGACCTGGAACGAAATAAACATGTTCATGCACACAAATATTTGTCCCGGGCGGGAATCGAACCCGCGACCGTTGACTCCGCAGTTAGGGTCTAACCACTCGGCCATTCCGCCATCAAAAAATGTTTGCACAGCTTTGTTTAACTGTTATAAAATATTATGTGTATAGACAAGTAGTAACTGCCCAACAAAAGTTTAATAAATTACTAACAATTACGCACAAACAACTAGAATCCTCTTAATTTAAGACAAAGATCTTACGAACAAAGCGAGATCTTTTTTCGAAAAGAAGTATACTGTTTATCTTTAATCTCAAATCTTATTTCGCAAATTAAAATTAAATAGCACAAATCAATATTCTTTTTATTCCAGTACATGGGCAAATGGTATGACACAGCGAGTTATCCTCAACTATTTCAACAAGGGACATGTCCAACCGCTAACTATACGATAGGAGAGGTAGGGGTTATTGTTAACAACACGCAGGTAGTCGCTCAAGAACTGGACATCATTCTAGGAACTGCCGTGCCAGCCAGTGATGACAACTCAGGAAAGCTCATCGTGTCTTTCCCAATACCTGGAACAGAAAGTTGGTAAAATTCAGTTGTACGATACTATATATTTAAAAAAAAAACATATTAATTTGACAGCAGCGTTTGGTTTTAATAAAGTCATAAATGTCAGTTCACAGTATCAAAGTGACAGAGTTAAAGACCAGGGAGCGGGGATCTCTCGTGGTGAAGAGCGCGCGCGGGGACCTTGCGCACTGAAACTTGGACTAAAACTCGCCATATTACACCAACTAGCTAGAGCATGAGTGGTTAGACGGTAAACGCAGAAGAGGGTTTATAGTCAATTCGTACTTTTATGGCTATTTATCATATTTAAAATTTAAATAAAAAATTTGTTAATTGCAAGTCAAACTCGCACTCCGAGGGTTCCGTATCGCCATAAAATATATTTAATAATAATAATATCTCGGACATGTCACATACGGTCATCTAATTCCGACATTAAGTTCCAAACTAAGCAGATGCACGTACTATGAGTACTTAGTGAAGTGATATACATAATTAAATATTTTTATTATAATGCATACATATATATATATATAGATATTTTACAAACAGAACAAATAGACATTGTTCGTGCATATAAATATATCTTATGGGTACGAACATTATGTCATGTCAATAGTATTATATAATAATTATTATATATTTTGTTTCCGAGTTATACATCGCACAACCAAAGAAAAAATATTTGTTTTGATCACAGCTGACAAACTGAATTCAGAATTAACGTTTTCGGTTAGATATTTTCAGTTACATATTTTAATTTGTTGTTGTTTAAATATATTTGCACTATCTATTCAATGAGTTCTGAACAATGACACCCCACATGCCAGCTTAAAACATTTTTTTTAACTCCATTTCCACGTACGGGACTCTCTCTGAATAGAAAATTTAATTAATTTTTAATTCAATGTTCGATTTTGGGTCAACATTTTACCCGAAATAACCAAATTTTAAGTGTGTAACTCATTCCATTTACGAGTTTAGAGATCCGTGACATGCAGACAGACAGCAGACAGATGCACTAAGCCTCCGTTATGGCTTTAGGATACGAACCTTGAAATTAAGAAATTTGTGTAAAATTTAAATTAACTAAGACGTTGACATTTTCAAATATCTGCGCCGATCAGAATTGTTATTTTAATACCACTTCTTTGTGAGAATAGTTTGTACCTACTCGTATGCAGCAATCTAGTGGAAGGTCACATTTTACTTTACAATCAGCAGTTATATTATTCGTTTATTTTAAAAAATGGTATCAAAGATTAAATAAGTTATTATGAATTTTAGTTGTCACGGAATCGAACTACTGGGTATTAGCTACTGACTATGATAACTTCGCATTGGTGTACTCTTGCTCCAATATAGAGCCTGATCGACGAAGCGGTAAGTTAGTTTTATTATTTAAACGTGAAAATAAATTTTTCATTACACACACTCGGAAAGAACGTTTGATGTTACCTGATCAGAGTGATGAAAGTAGTACTTTTCGTCCCTGAGAAACGATTTTCCCTGCTGTAATATAAATTTAAAAAAGAACTGCAAGACATTTTCCAACTTCTATACAACACCTCTGTTGAATAGCGGCGTAAAATTGTAATAAAAGAATATTATCAACAATGTTGTAATATGACTTTATACTTATATTACTTTGAAATAAATTACTATTAAATTTACATAGATATGAGCTAAATATTAACCATCATCAATGAAAAAAATACTGGCTGGTAGAATGCCACAATAAAAGAAATATAAATAAGGCGAGAAATTAGCAATTCGATCTTCAGTTGTTTGGACGATTGCTAATTATTTACGTATACAGTTATGTATGTAAAATGAGTTTGCCAGACTCAGATATGGATTTTACGCGTTTTTTTTTTTTACTTTCCTCATATTTGTAATGAAAAGCAGTATGTTAACCTCGGGTGAAAGACCATAACTCGAGTGCCTAAACAAGTCCCTTGCACCCCTTGTGTAACAATCTACTATTAGAATTGCTATTATTATTTAAAGATAAATATTTTTTCCAATGTGCCTACTGTCTTTTTCATTGAAATTCATGGCGAGGTATATATATGCACTCTCGTTTTGAATTGATTGAAATTAAAAAAAAAACTAGAACATGCAAATTAAAATCATCGTTACAGTGACTCCACAACTATTTATTAAAATAAGTTGATAAATACTAAAATCGTCAATCTGAACTATTACAGTCAATAATAAAATTTTAAACAAGGTAATGTGAAATTTAATTCCTAAATAACCGGAAAAAAAATCTAAATAACCAATATAAAAATAAATATAATTTTGTAGTAAAAAAATACTACGATTGGCAAGATATTGAGATAATTAGTTAAAAACAACTAATTTTGCCATTTTTTGTACAGTATCATCTTGGAAGCTAAGCAGAACTCCGTCTTTGAATGCCAGCTCTGAATTGGCAATCCAAGATGTCATTGCTACCATTCCCGTTTTGGATGACCGATACTACGAAGATAGAGATCACTCCGAAGACAGCTGTTTCTACTATCCAAACTTCTTTGGACAACCGGTTGTTTTTGATGGACAATGTGAAACTGAAGACGAAATTCTCGTCGTTGAAGGCTTCAATAGTAGCATGGTAAGTGCACATCGGCCGTCGAGAGTTTGCCATCCTGACACATGAAATTTATAGTTATAACATCATGTTTCTTGTCAGTTGAGATAATAATATAATTTTTAATTTAATTTTGTATTATTCGTGCATGTAAACGATAATAATATTTGAAAACGGGAATCATCCGACGGTACAAATTCACATCAACCATCCGATTACTATGATTAATACGATCTGTTAGGAACACCAACTATCGACGGTCGATGTATAGTAAGTAATGTTGACGTTTTAGAACCGTTCATCGAGTGAAGCCTATAACAAACAGTGGACTATGATACACTGAAATGATTATTATGAAATAATGTAAAACAATACTTAAAGCATTCAAAAATAAATAATGTCTATGCATTTAAAAATATAAATTGTTACGAATAAAAACTTACTCATTGTAAACTAAAGCAACACAGAAAAACAACTTTTCTTGGAACCTTGCTAAAATTATTAAATTTTAAGGCTAAAATTGGAAAAGTCCTCCACAACAGATAGCACACTTCTAGGCTTCCGTATCCAAAGGGTACCAACAGGAATCCTATTTCTAAGGCTCCGCTGTCCGTCCGTCCCTCCGTCTGTAACATGACCGTATCGTCTGAACCATAATAGGTAGACACTTGAAACTTTCAAAGTGTATAATGCAATGGCCACTATAACAGCAAATAATAAAAATTAAGTTAAAAATTAAAGAAGGTCCCCATGCAAGAAAAATGTTTTTTTTTTTTTAATTGTACGGTGGTACGAAACCCTTCGTGTGAGTCTGGCTCGTACTTGGCTGGTTTTTTTATTCAAATTAAATAATATGATAATTGTTAACAATATTAATTACAGTTCTCTGGATTTTGGAATGAGATAGCCCGATTCCCCGCTGAGTTCCAAACAGGTGAATGCGCGAACGCAGAATTTGAATATGATGAAGATAACAACGAGTTCAAAATAACGTTAACAATTATACATAACGAAAGAATTACCACAACGATAGGTACTGCCGAAGTGGTAGATGATAAAGGAATTTTAAGAGCCAGTTTTCCTAATTATAATGATGGTAAGTTGCAATTTAGAAAAGTCGCGAATTTTGGTTAACAGAGATATTGTCTCAAAATGAATTTTGAGTAGGTTAATAAAAATATAATAATAAAAAATCCCTTGTCGAGTCCCCGAATCATGCGTGTCGTATATTTTGCTAAATAACAGTTCACATCGAAGTAATCCACTTATATCCATTACATCTGTCCACAGCAGTTTGACAGACAATTCATTCTTTTGTCTCTATAATTGGCTTTCACTTTGTTGTCGTCTTTCACTCAATACATACAACGTTGTATCTCTTTTCACAAATTCCTTCCTATCAAATGGTCGTTTACTATCGTTTCACTAAACTTTTTTGAATAGAATTAATTCTGATCAATTGTTATGTAGTTATAACAATGTGCCATATATTCTATAGATTACCACGTCCTGGTCATAAAATAATATACGAACTACAGAAAGTGTTGTTAACAACTGGTCAATAATTTGAAATTGTTTCGATCCAAATTTCTATTGATAATAATAACTTTTTAATTAATACATTGTAATAGATTTTCGACTTCTTCGAATGCGCCTATTTTTGCATGACAAATGTATTTAAATCAATGTTTATTTTTTTTTCCAGAATTTAATCAAATCACATTTAACATTTTGGCAACGAATTACGCCGAATACGCTTTGGTTTACAGTTGTTATAACCTTGACGATAACCGTAAAAGAGGTAAAAAAACATCAAATTTTTGTAGAATTATAATATTTTTTAAAGCTGATTTTTTAGTTGATAGTTATTCACATTAGTCTTTTCTATGTATTATTTACGGAGTGATTTAACTTTCGGTAGCGATAGTTCCTGAAACTAATTAATCGATTCCTATATTACCAATCACTTCGTTGAATTTTCCTAAAGGAGAGACTAAAATGGATGTACTTAAGTTAACTTTAGGGCTACTTAAAACAGTCAAGCAAATATACCTCATAAGTAAAATAATTGATCCTTTGTAGTTAGTTCTGGTTATTTTTAATCACTTAAGACGATTTACGGAAAATTAAATAATGGGCTTTTACCAAAAAACACTATATTTCTATATTTTTCTCCAAAAATATAGACCAATTTATTAATTTCTCTTAAAACAAAAAAAAAATTGTTTATTATTTTCTTAGTAATTTTTTTCTAAAATTTATTTATAAAATAATTCCCTGTGACATCAACTGGACATATTTTTATAATAAGTTTTATTGTTTCATGAGGTTACAATTTTCATTAGACATAGTGATATTCCTATCTATCTAGGAAACTAGGAAAACGAGATAAGAAATATTCCATTATTTTTTATTTAGTTTTAGTATTCTTTTATTTATATAACATAATTCAGTATTGGTTTTTATGGTCGAAAGCAGCGCAATAAGCTCAACCGCCTAGATAACGTCACAGGGACGATTTCTACTCCAAATGAATTTTCATAAATATGTGACAAATTCGTCAATACAAAAAATTGGTATTTTGAAAGGTTATTGTAGAACCTCATTCCTTTTAATTTTAATTTAATTTAAAAATTTTAGTCCAAGTCCGTTATATTGATTTCATTTATATGATTGAAAGATGTTGTAGTACAAAGTGATTTACTAGGTAATGATTCATTTTCAAAACTTACAGTATACAGTTGGAAACTAAGCCGGAACACCGTGTTATCAGATGAAGCCAATGTTGCTATAAGCACTGTTGTTAACAGTACAGCTGACCTTTTCGAAGGTTACTACGAATATACGGACCAAAGCGATGACGCGTGTTTCTACTATCCTGTATTCGACAATCCACGTTACATCGCATTACCTGGACGTTGCAATGAATCTATTCGTGCTAAGGACGATTTCGATATCGCGAGAGTAAGTTCCTTAATTAAAATAATTTAAAACTTAAATAAGTACGGAGAAAGCACCAGATACAAACAAAATTTATGAGAAAAGGATTTCTTAATTTCGTTCTTTAGGCTATGTGGTTTCTGAGAACTTTAAGTTACATACTTGTATAGTTCCAATCAACCTTTATGACGGATGTGAACATAGGTACAAGTCGCGTCGCAGTAACCAGTTTTAGTTGTAGCGGGACGCAGGGGAGCGAGGAGCGTATGACTGAACCTGCGCATGCATGCATGAAGCGTTGTATTCCGATCCGCCATAAAGTTTGAATGGAACTATATTTATATAAATAAAATCGCAACTTGCTTCGTTCTTGTGCGCGTGTCATGCGTTCTTATTACTTTCACTATTAGATAGCTTCAGTTGTTTTAATATGGCATCAAGATGCTTTCTTTAATTTCTTTGTAATAAAAAGTCCAGTGATTCTGCATTTTATATTACAGAAAATCACCCAAAATCCGTTCAGATTTGACTTAAAAACTATATGACGGATTTTAATGAAATTTGGTATACAGATAGATCCAATCCATAGGAAGGTACATAGGCAACTTTTTGCCACAAAAATGGTTTTTCATGTTTGCTAGCTTTTCACACTACACTCATCTTGATGGGATTCGGCAGCGTGATATCTTACTTTCGGAAGATGGACAAAGGTTACATTTTACCGGAGAAATGTCTCTGTTTGTTACATTTTCACAACTAAACGCTGAACCGATCATTATGAAATTTTAAGATAGCTTGCATAGTGATATGTTTTGAAAATCGAAATATATATACGTATATTGACTGACCAATTGGCCGAGTGATTAAAGACCCTAACTGCGGAGCTCAGGGTCGCTGGTTCGAATCACGCCCGGGACAAATATTTGTGTGCATGAACATGTCTTTTTGTTCCGTGTCTGGGTGTAAAATATTTAAATATGAATATCGGTTGTCTAAATATATATAAAAATTTTATAAATACGAAAATAAGTTTGTTTGTTTGTTAGTTGACTTTTTTTTCTAGTTGGTGTGGAATCTTAACACATATGTAGTAATTAATGTTACCTTAATCGTACTTCCATGTTAGAATTCCACAAAATATACCGAAAGTCAAAATATCCTTCAATTATTTCATCTAATAAATAATGTTTTATCAATGTTTTAAAATCGAGCCATCACTTTTGCAATTTATAACCAAACAGAGACCCGAAATATTTTTTTATGCTATTAAGTCTTTTAATAGAATATGCCTTGTTTTTTCATTCACAGTATTTAGGTAGATGGTACGAAGTAGCCCGCTACCCCCAGTCGTTCCAAGTCGGTCAATGTGCGCGTGCGCATTACTCTTATAACGGAGATGTAATAGATATAGTTAATACGATTGTCCACGAAGAAAAGCTCGAAACAGTATTAGGTACTGCCACTATAATGTCAACCAATAATACTGGACAATTCGAAGTCACTTTTATTGTTAATGGAGGTAAGTGAAAACTATTTTAAAAAATCTTAAGGTACAAAGAAGTTCCATACAAAGTTACTGTATGTACAATACAACTCTTAAAAAGGCATTTTCAAAACTTGCTAAGTCGCGAATATTTATATTATTTTCTAGGGTAGGTACCTACAGCGCAAATAAATGTAAAAAATAGATAATTTAAGAAAAAGTTCAAATTGAAAAGCTCTAAACGAGCACTTAGATGAATTAGTACTAATTCATCTAAGAACGAGCATTCTGTTTGTACCGTATGCGTAAGCTGCGAAAAGCAGTCCGCTCACGCCCTTAGTTCCCGCCATTATTACATTTGAAGTATCTACCTAAATTTTAACTTAATATTGAAAACATCATATGATGCTCGTAATCAGTTAGCTGGCTGTTATAGTCATCGGTTTATTATAAACACTTCGACTATAATATGCAGCTTACCGTACTTGCATCAGAATGTATTATTGTCAACTTAATTAGTTACTAGATTTTAAATAAAGAGAAGCTTTAATGAACAAATGCCATAAAAAGTTTTATGGCATTTGTTCATTAAAGTTAATTTTGAATTATGTCAATTGGTACCTAATTGGTTATAAGTGCTCATGTGACAAACAAAGTTTTATCACTTTATTTCAGAACCTACCGTGGACAACTATTACGTCCTTGAAACGGACTATACGAACTTTGCGCTCGCCTACAGCTGCCGGGATTTGTCCAACAACTTTAGACTTGGTAAATCAATTTTTTGTGATATTTAGTATCTATGTAATAAAATTCAATGTAAATAAATAAGGCTAATTATTGTGTACCAGTGGTCACCCACCGGTCGTAATTCTGCTCACTTGTTTGAAATAAACAATAATTATTAAGCGAGAGTAAAGTCTACTGTCCACGGAAGCGTAGCTGCATAGACGCTTCAAAATACGCCGTGCAGCTTGTGCAGCCCAGCGTACTAGTCTCTGTCCATGAGGCGTATTGCTAGCATACGTTTGCAATCATTTGTAAGAATGTCGTCGAAAGAAGATGTTATTTTGGCTTATTACTACATGCGACGCCGTTGACATCGATTATACGTATATGGGTGCATCCATATATAGAAAAAACTTTCAACTGTAGAATGTTCGTAGCGGCAAGAGAATTATTAGAAGACGATAGTGTATTTCACTCATTTTGTAGAATGAGTAAAACTGCATATCAGAATTTATTGCAAATCGTAGCACCACTGTTAAAAACACAAAACACCAATATGCGTGAATTATCTGAACAAATTTCGCGGCCGTTGCCGCCATTTTTACGAAAATAAACACGTGCGCTCACTCGATGTACGTTCGGGCGCTCAGGCCTCATGCCGCCTCTACACATAGGCCAGCGCATTCGCCAACGCGCTGGCGGTGCGCTTGCCACCGCACTTGTGAGTAATCCACACATTGGAAGGTCATTCAGTATGGTTTGGTTCGGGCCAATGTGCGGACGGATTCAAAACGGATATTGAGTCGCTAACAGCTGCAGCTGTATATTTATTCACAGCTTATAATTACTTTGTAAATGTGTACAAGAAAAGGATGATAAAAATTTTGGGTTCCACAGGCAGTTTTCACTCTAATACAGCTCAATAAATTTAATTGTTTTCTCGTTATTCATGTTCGCTATTTCGTCAAGTTAGGTGTTAATTCGCCGCAAGAAGAAAACGTGCACTCTTGATCGCTGCTCCGGGCAAACTGATCGCGCGGCCAATGTGTGGATGGTGCGCCAAGCTTGCGACAAGTGTACTTTGATGTTTCCGACACCGCGCGGCAAGCTCGCAAGCGCGCCACGGCGGCACTACACATAGGCCAACGCGTTGGCAAGCGCGCTGGCCAAGCCAGTGGCCCAATGTGTAGAACAGGCGTTGGCGCATTGGCGGTAGGTATTTGAACGTTGGCTGGCGCGCTTGCGAGCTTGCCGCGCGGTGTCGGAAACATCAAAGGACACTTGTCGCAAGCTTGGCGCACCATCCACACATTGGCCGCGCGATCAGTTTGCCCGGAGCAGCGATCAAGAGTGCACGTTTTCTTCTTGCGGCGAATTAACACCTAACTTGACGAAATAGCGAACATGAATAACGAGAAAACATTTATAATAATAATAATACATAGGACTTCCCACACAGCGCCATCTAGTCCCAAAGTAAGCAAGTATTATGCTTGTGTTATAGGTTACTAGACAGCTGATATACATACTTCAATATTCTTTATAATATATGTTTACATATATAAATATTTTTTTTTTACAAAGACACCACATACATATAACAACCAAGACCCGGTATCAGTATCAATATTCATCATATAAATACTGACCCGACCTGGGACCTCCAGCTTCGTAGGCAGGGTCGCTACCCACTAGGCTAAGCGGTCGTCGACATTTAAATTTATTGAGCTGTATTAGAGTGAAAACTGCCTGTGGAACTGAAAATTTTTATCATCCTTTTCTTGTACACATTTACAAAGTAATTATAAGCTGTGAATAAATATACAGCTGCAGCTGTTAGCGACTCAATATCCGTTTTGAATCCGTCCGCACATTGGCCCGAACCAAACCATACTGAATGACCTTCCAATGTGTGGATTACTCACAAGCGCGTTGGCAAGCGCACCGCCAGCGCGTTGGCGAACGCGTTGGCCTATGTGTAGTGCCGCCGTCAGGCGTATGACATGCTTGTTCAGCAGACGGCATAAAACCTGCATACAGCGGCGCGAGCGCGACGCTGCCGCTCCGTCGACAGAGTTACATAGTTTGGTATGTAAGTTGCAAGCAGGCTTACACCAAGCATACAATGACGAATACGCGTCTATGAAGCTACGCCGTCGTGAACAGTAGGCCGAAGTCAATTCAAATTGCACCAAACGACAGACTATTTAGCTACATTCACAATTGCGTTTTTGACGCTAAATTTTATCTTTTGTTTTGTTCTTCACATTTCTTCTTTTTTCAGTTCCAATGTTCCAATACATAGGATATGTACTAGATACAATGAATTGTAAATAGTAAAAAACCTAGTGAGTAGTATGAAAGTATGACGAATAGAGACTTTTAAATATAAGCTGTGAGAAACAAAAACTATTTCCAATTTTTTTTTATTATACTAAAGCTCGTCAACAGCTACTAAACAAAACAAAAAGTAAAATTTGTAATTAATTAAATTATTAAATTAAATTGAAAAACAGAGGAGAAAAAAGTACTGAACTGTTTTGTTTTTGCCTATTTAAATATAGAAGAAAAGATAGAAGAGATATAGAGAATAAAAAAAGATAGAAGAGAGAAAATAGATATAATTTTTTCAGTTTCTATTCAGTTTTGGGATTATGAAATATTTAACTGTGTAGCTAAAATATGTTGGTTCTTGTCTTTCGAATTGGGTTAGCTTGGGTTGAAAGAAAGTGACAAAACATAATTTAACTGAACTGGATTTAATTAATAGTTTTTGAATTGGACAGTAATAGTTTTAAAAATTTAATACACTGTTTACACGTCCTTAGCCTAAATTTTTAAATATTTATTCTAGTTTCGAGTTGGAAATTAAGTAGGCAAAGGGACTACGATCCTCAATTCGACGCCGTAATGGATCCGATAATCGAAAGCACCCAAGGGTTATTGGAAGACTATTATATTTCCACCAATCAATCTGATGACGCTTGCTTCTACGTGCCTGAATTGGACATCAGTCAACCAGTACGCTTTAGAGGACAGTGTGATGAATCCATTACTGGTGTACCAAACTTCAATATCCAAGAGGTGAATTTTATCCCTCATATTCTATTCGAATCTAAATATAGCAATATTTACCCACTGAACTATATACTAATGGAACTGACGGCGTGAACAAAATCTGTGCGCGCAATACCTTGTTTCTAACACATTGATTTTTCTACCAAGTATAATACACTGTATTATACACGTCTCATAGATATTATACTTGGTTCGTTTCCAGTAGAATACACAAGTCTTTAGTAGGTATAATACGTGTCGTGGCATTACTTGCAGTTAAAACAAGTATGACGGTCAGTATGTCGGCAACGGTAGAAAACAATGCAGGTACTGAAATTAGTTTTGGGCGGTTTTAATTTTGTATTGATTTATTATCGACGATAAGTTATGCCACTGTCTTTTTTCTTCGTAGTTGATTGATTTTTACACGTTTTCAACACCCACGACGACATTTTTGAATTGTTGTTTAACGCTGATCCGCACGCGACGACCGGCACGGCAGACGGCAACGGCTACGGCATTGAAAACGTTAACGGCATTTTCAAATGCACCATCCACACGCTACGTCACGGCAACGAACTATTGTTATCGGATTTTAATACACAATAGTGCCACACGTGTTTCCGGGGCGAGCGCGCCATCAATCTGCCCGATGTGCCCGACGTCCCGTTTGTCTCGATCCGTACGCAACGGAACGTAACGTCACCGGCAAAGGCAACGGCCTGACCAAAATTGCTTGCCCACGATACTTGGCAAGCATGCAAGCAAAACAAGAACGCTTGGCGCAAACATTTGGTTCGCGGTGACGTTTTTATACGCTAGTATTAGTTCGATATATTTACTGAAGAACATTTTATTTGTATTATTAAATTATAAGTCGTGAGTGATAGCCGTGTGGTGGCGAGCCCGCTTCTTATTTAGGTCATGGTTGGAATCCCAGATGTACCAATGAATTTTTTCCGACTTAATTGAATAATAATAATTAACTTCGTGCCTCAGAGAGCACGTTAAACCGTCGATGCCGGTTGTCAACATCCGATGGCAGTCGTTAAAATCCACCAACCCGCACTGGAGCGGCGTGTAAGCTTCAAGCACCCTCACCCCGAGGGGAAGTTTAAGCCCTTGCAATGGGGTACAATAGGCTGATATGGTAATACTTTAATATGCAATAAAATTTCCATACCAATTTAACGCTTAGAACTGTACTTATTTTCTAATATCTGTACCTATATTAAAAATGTCAACCGAAATTATTTATTTACTGTTTCAGTATTTAGATTTTTTTTCGTTTATTCACCGTATTAATATTTCAATGTTTAGGGTAGACTGGGTGAAAATGTAACTAGGTACGATTGTGACACAGAAGGCTGAAAACTTCCAGTCTGGAATCCAAATACGCTACCCAGGTCTCTCTCTTCTTGTTACCCTAAGCCCCGCTACTGGTTTAGCCAATATTCGCGTTTGTTACAATCTTGCATCGTGACAACCATACCTACTCTTCTGTATAAAAGAGAACACGCTCTGTCCCTATTTATCTACGTTGATAAAAAAATGTTTCTTTTCTAGTATCTTGGATGGTGGCATGAAGTGGAACATTACCCATCAGGCTTCCCAGTCGGTGACTGCTTAAGCTCTCGCTATGAAAGTGTCGGAGATCAGTACATCTCACTGAACACCAGCGTGTTTGGTTTAGATGGAATCACAACTAGCCATGTCGTACAAGTATCTAATGATGCTCCTGGAAGGCTTAGGAAGATTTTGCCTGATGGACAAATCATTGGTATTATTTTTTCTTCTATATTTTTTATGTCTTAAAAGTATCTAAGATAACAGAAATACCTGTATTAATAACCAATAAGCTAATTACCACCTAGTAGTCTCGAATAAAACAAGCAAGGGGTACTTGGAGAGTGGAGCGGCACCGAGTAAGTAAGTTATCTTAGATACTAATACTGGTTTACTAATATTTAGCACAACACACACGTGTAGGGACGTCGCTATAGCGTAGCTCCAAAAAAATATCAAATCTATTGAACACACGTAAACTTCTGTGACATTTTAATGCCTTTTTTAAATTAACTAAGCCTTTTTTGTCTGCTCTCTCGGCACTCGGGGTAGTGATCGCCGGGAATTGTCCTCTACCCCACCGCACCGCTTCCCCATTTGTGTCGCCTATTTATCGCGAAGATGTTCTACTTATAGAATCTTAACCTACTTTGCAGGTGCCGTATCGATTATGTTCTTATCTATTGTCAACTCTTGTTTTTTTTATATCTAAATCCCTTTTGCTATATCTGTCACGCTTAACAATAATTCATTTGAATATAATACACGTGTAGTTGCATTATTTATGTGGAGCGAGTGGAATATCTTCATCAATCACTTTATATTACGATTACGTGTCTAAAATAATCTAAGTATATCTACTACAAAATGAAACTTTTAAACTATTTTAAATTGGCGCCAATCTTAGGTATAATGAGCTCACAAGTTTGTTATCATTATGTGGCTGAGCATCCCGTCTTATAATAGTCGTGGGTTCGATTTCTGCTACAGACGTATGGTCAAAAGCTCTCAAATATTGAATCGTAAACTCACCACGCTGCGAGTTAGAAGCTTTTAACTTCCGTTGTCACCAACTTGAAGATGTCAGCGGAACTTGTGATATTTAACAACTACCATCTTAAATCAGTAATAATAAACACATCTTTAGTAGATAACTAACTGAGAGCAGATTATGAACGTTAAACTGCGCGAACAATGATTTATCAAATCAGACCAGGGGCGCCCTTTTACCATTGTATTCTTCAAGATGCTCTAAGCGACACAGAAACGACATTCATGAACATAATGTAGCAATATATCAGCGATACTGGCATTTTATGGACAGAAGGGATGTTCAAATTTATTTCACCTACTCGTGGCGGTGATTGTGCCTAAGTTGAAAGTGGCGATTACAGCGCTAAAAAATTACATTTTCATTACTCATACTCGGAAAATACGCTTGAAGTTACCTGATCAGAGGGATGAAAACAGTACTTTTCTTTCATGGGAAACGATTTTCCCTGTTATCAAAAAAAAATTGAAAAAAAAATATGCGAGCTAAGCCCCAACTTTTTATACACCAACTTTGTTAAATCGCGGTAAATTTCAATAGAATTTACATAGAATTGAGCTAAATATTTACCATCATCAACAACAATGCCACAGTAAAAGAAACATAAAAATGTGAGAAAGCGGCAATTTGATCTTCAGTTGTTTAGTCGAGTGCTAATTATTTATGTATACAGACATTTGTATAAAACGACTTCATTAGGTTCAGATATTTTATTCAGTTATTTTTTTACCTTCTTCATATTCGTAATGAAATGTAGAAGGTTTTCCTCGGGTGACAGACCTAATTAGGTATCCGTCCTAGGTATAAGGGCACGAGCGTAGCGAGGCCGCCAACAGTTCCAGTTAACCAATAGTTGATGAAATACTTACTAACGGGGCTATTTGCAGACTAACGACCAGTGGAGGCATTTCCCTACTTCTCTTGTAACGATATACCGTATCCAATACACAACAACTCTGCTCATACAGTTCGTTACAGTCAACATAAAAAACAAACAACATCTTTAAGACTGAAAGACTAATAGTTTTTATTTATTTTAGACATCTGGGTATTGGCCACGGACTATGAAAGCTATTCTCTACTTTATTCGTGCGTAAATGTTGACGATGAATATCGCCAAGGTAAGCCTTTTGAATATTCAAATTAAAATTAATTAAGTAATCCTTTTATTTTATTACAGTACAGTTTGTTCACTACTTTATAATAGTCTAGGTTTGAAATGTACTGCAGAGTTGCATGTATTTCGAAGAATTATAACTATTTCCATACATAACGAGTTTTTAAGCATGTGTAAACAATATTTAAGTAGGTAAGTTTACCAGTCGTCCAGTACCACATAATACAAGCATAATATTTGTTTACTTTGGGACTAGTCTAGTCCCAAATTAAACTAATATTAGACTATGGCGTTGTGTGGAATGCCCAGAGGGCCTAGTGTGAGTTTTTTACTATTAACTGTGTCGTTTGCGTTTTTTATAATTTGTATGGAAACTCATACAGCACACCTAGCGGTCGTTTTAGGTAACTACGAGTTTCCATACAAATTACGGAAAACGCATACGACACAGTTAATAGTATAAAAACTCGCACTTGGCCCTCAGGTATCATTATTATAACATTATTTACGTACTTATTGTTTACAATATGGTTGTTCAGTTAATTTTCTATAGGCATAAAATAACGTATTGTTTTTCTTTACATTGCGGTCACAAAAACTTTTCAACAAGTTTCAATGTACTTGGTTTGCATGAAAAGCATTAGATAGTTCAGTATATACCGGGTGTTCGGCTGAACGTAGTCCAAACTTATAGACCGCGTAGAGCATACCGAACTAAACAAAAAGTTTAGAAAAAAAATATAATAAATATAAAAAATTAATGAAACTTTAAACATGTTTTTCTCAGTAACCGTTAGTTTGCTCAATCTGCTCCCTTGAAACTTTTTATTTAGTTCGATGACATCTACATGATCATCTATAAGTTTCGATTACGTTCAGTCGAACACCCGGTAATTAAGAGCACGTGGGGTTCACCACACCAATCCGGTACAGTTATCAGGTTCGATCTCTTCGCCCATCTCAATTTTGTTTTTTGCAGCGAGTAACTTACTTTAATATACAACTATTACTTTAAAAATAATAGGAATCACAACATTAACAAAGAGACAGAGCGATCACCCCCCGACGAATGGAACCAGAATTATTTCTCGAACGTGTCCTGTAAAACTCGTTCGGATGAAGCTTGCTCTATGACTTGTTCGGGTTAGATCGAAGAAGCTGATTCCCGCCATGACGAAGGAGCGCTTTCTCGTCTTGAATGGTGTTTATACGGCCGTTGTCGTGCATAAGTTTGTAGTCCATTTATGATGTATGATGATAGTACAACTTGCGATCTATATACTTATATGAAATTTTATCACTTACATTGTATTAATATAGATACCATTAAGAAACAATGATTATTGATTTAATAAAATTAAAATCAATTATTTTCACAGTTTGGAGTGCTAAACACAGTAAGCAACGTGCTTTGACCGCCGAAGCTCAAGCAGAGATAGCGACCATTATGGAACAAAACAGGCTTCTTCACGAAGACCTATTTATGCCAGTCGCCCAATCAGACGCCGCGTGCTTCCACTACCCAGTTCAAACGACCAATCAAATAATTTTACCGGGACAATGTGACGAGAACATACCTGTACTGGCTGAGTTTGATACGGTTCACGTAAGTACAATCCCAACAACAACTAAAATGTAAAAACTGAGCTGAGCTCGATACAAGGTGTTTCGTGCGTGAACGCCCATACGATATACGAATATTCAAAATATCTATAGTAATAATATCATTATAGAAATATAGAAAATTTCTTTAACTATTACTAAATTTCTATAACTGGGATGTTTATGGAAATTTCGAAGTTTTGGCTCTATAAAATAACTTAAACTCTATCCCGTGGCCCTCACAAGAGGGGGCTGACTGGGCTCTAGCGTAGAGACACGGGAGTAGGTGGGGCCCGACTTGTGGTTACAGTCAAAAATGCATTTCTTTGTGTCAGTCGTACGCTCGACTAAGTTTCGACGTGAGGACCGAATGAACGAGATTGTGCATGCTCTAGTGCACTCTTCGTGTTGTCTTTGAATCAATTTCTTTCAGTGTACAGAGTCCGTATATTTTTAGTCTATTTTACTATCCGTTGTGTGCTGACGCTTTTATTTATGTGTATATCGTTATTGTTCCTTGACGTTTAAATTTTTTTTTTAATATAGGGTTTTAAGAACGTCTACCACCCTAATTTTTCTTAGTAGCCGTGAGAAGAAAGCTAATCAAATCAAATCAAATCAAATCAAAATCAAATCAAAATATCTTTATTTCGTAGTTATGTAACATAATCTTGAAATACGTCATAAGAGTGAATTTTATTACTTTGTGGAAGAAGGTGACCACAAAGGCGCATTCAAAAATGCTGGTTCCTCTCAGAAGAATGCGCAAGAAACTGAGGGACGCTCTTTTTAACAAAATTATTTAAAAAAATTTAACAATAAGTGCTTAAAGAATAATATTATTGAAACAAACTGATAGGTGAGCGGCTTACACCCATGGATTTTTATCATCTAAGTAGTCTGATACTTTATAGTAAGCTTTTGCATAAAGCTTTCGTTTTAGTGTAGTTTTAAACTTATTAAGGGGTAGATCTCGAATGTCAGCTGGGATCTTATTAAAGCGTATACATTGCCCTTTAAAAGATTTCGTGATTTTATTGAGGCGGCTGACATGATTAGCAAGTTTATCTTTGTTTCTTGTATTAACATTATGCCGATCACAATTTTTTTTAAATAATGTAATATTTTTTTTACGTACATAATGTTTTCAAATATATATTGATCATTATATTAATTTCCTTAAACTTTTCTCTAAGTGATACTTTAGGTCCCAGTTTATAAATTGCTCGAACAGCTCGCCTCTGCAACACGAAGATTGTATTAACATTAGCAGCATGTCCCCACAGCAGAATGCCATAAGTCATTAAACTATGGAAACCACTGAAATACACCTACCTCGCGGTTTCTATGTCCGAAAGGAAACGAATCAGTAGCTAGTATAAATTAATAGTAGCGCAGTGTGTACGCGCACTAAAAATGGTTGACGCCCACTGACTTTTTTTGTCTTTTTCATCTGTATGGAATTACATGAAAGAGAGAGTTCTATCTTAACCATTATCTTATTTCCGTGGATAGAGTATAGACAGTTCTAACTGAAATGAGACAAAATTCAAAACATACCAAGTTTAAAATGCGTATTAACGACGTGTTTGCATGGGCGTCAACGCGAGCAGCGCCTTCATGATTAGCGACTAAAAATTGTTTGGCTCAGAGAGATTAGATGGGTATAAGGCAAAAAAAAGTCTGTACACACGGTAACAAAGCCCCTGGGATTATCTTATGATAGCAGAGTTAATATAATGCAATAACAATAAACAGGTCGGAATGTTTGCATGCTTCCTTTTGCGAAATTAATTTCTATACATTTCCGATATCAAATAATACATTGAATAAATGATCAACTGAGTTAAATAACAAATAAAATTATATTTATGTTAATATAGTGATATCAATTAAATCTCATTAAGTTAAGGGCCCATGACGCTGAAATCCGTCGCGAGCGTGGCTTTAATTACTACAAAACGGTTTGGAAATTTATTTTAATCGATTAATTTATCAGCTCTGAACCGAAAATGCACAGGCTCATAGATGACTATTAGTCCATTAAAATTTTCTCAACAATGGGTATCTGGGGGGCCGGCGATAGGGGGGGTGTAAGGGTAGTAGTACCACCAGGGCCCGGACTAAGAAACGGGGGCCCGGTTAATTGATTTTTTTTTTCAAAGTAAGGTGGGGTGGGCTCCGCAATGTTCTACACCCGAGGCCCGATCTGGCTCTCGCCTGGCCTGCTGATATGCATTACTTAGTTATAATTTCATAATTATACAGACATCCTCAGGGATATTTAAACAAGGCATAAATTGTATTTGATAAGTTTTATTTGTGAAATGTAAAGAGTGTTGGTGAGCCTTTTAATAAATAAATAAAAAACATAATTATTTTATTTTTGTAGTTCTCGGGTACATGGTACGAAATCGAGAAATATCCTTATCTATCTGCCAGTGGTAAATGTGCTGGATCGAGGTACACACTGAACGAAGATACAGATGAACCTTATCTAGATGTGGTACTGTGGACTGTGGAGGAAGGTGGAGAAGACGAAGAAGATGAACTAGTAATAACTGAAGGCACAGCTTCAGTGTACACCACCGATCGCAATGGCACACTCACTTTTACTCTACCCGTACCTGGAACTGATGGTGATTTTTTTTTTATTGTTTAACCCATATAAACCCCCTATGCATGCACAAACAAACGTAATAATACAAACATTTTACAATTAATACAGGTGTATCAGAAAAGTAACAGGAATCGGTTAACATCGGACGCGCAGGTCTGCCCGATGTTATCCAATGAAATAATTTTAATAAGAGAAAGTCATAAATTATAACGAAAATACGGTAAAAACAACTTTATCATGAAATAAATTTGGTTCAAATTGTCTTGCAAATTGCAAATTGCAGGTACGTTCAGTCACGTACAATACTATTTCTAAGAAGATGGCATCATAAAGAAGTGCCAAATAAAGACCACTCTGAGAAACTAGCAAGAGCTTATTAATATTTATACTTATGTACGTATTTGGAATTACATCGCTCCTCAAAATTGAACACACCGTGTTCGGTTAAACATAGTCAAAATAAAAATAGAGCGTGCAGAGATTATCAAACTCTACAAAAAGTTATAAGGAAGCAAGTGGCGCAAACTAATGGTTACCGGGGAAAAAAATTTAAGGTTTTTTTTTGTGACGTGTACAGAATTATAAAATGAAATTAATGCGTTTTTATTAAAGCAGGTTCACTTGTAAACTCAATAAAATACGACGAGACTGTCTCGCAAATCGTAAACTTGGACAAGTATTAGTTCTGGAACAGCTGATAAAATAAAAATTTAAATATAAAATATTAAATTAGTATGTACTCTATCCAAAAGATAATCGAAAACGTCGGACCGACGACTCATACAGTTGACAACCTGTCTCAGAATAGTATTAAATATCTTAACAATAGGATGACCAAGCATTTAGGTAGTCCGTTTAGTGACATTTATTTCTCACTAGCCGTTAGTTTGCGCGTACTTAAAATTTTTTGTTTAATAAGTATTTCGATAAGCTTTGCGCGCTCTGTTTTTTTGGACATGAGCAAATTGTGCAACCGAACACGGATTAGGTACTGTATTTCAGGGAAGCACTTTACATTAGGACGAAATACAATTCATAATTTTTAAATCTATCGGATCAGCAGCGTTTTGGGCTTATATTGCCCAAACTATTAAACTCAATGTTGAGGAAATGATTTATTTTCACAAAAAACATCACACTAAAACTTCGTTCGTATTTAAAATCCATTGAATTTGTTCGCACAATCATATTGTTCCAGTTTTTTGGTCAAGCCTTACGTAATCAAATCAATTCAAATCAAATTTTTGAAAAATTTATTCAGTATAAGAGTTAACACACAATTATTGAAGGTCAAAATGAATTGAACAGGTGCCGGTTGGGAAAACCTGAAGGAGAAGCCCCGGCAAGAAACTCCTCCCTGTATATTTTATTTAAAGATATGTTTTTCTTAATTCTTATTTAAATATATCGCCTTCACAAACCATTGCACCATTTTGACAAGGCAAACCTAATATGGAAGGTGGCTCTCATTCTTTTAACAATGCCATTGGGTTTAATTATGTCTTTGATTGAACTGAAAACATAATTCTTTATATGTTATTTTTTAACAACATAAAAGGTTACTTTATATCCTTCCAACAAATTCGTTTTGAACGCCTCACAATGCGAATCATTTGGGTGTGCTCTCTAATCTCGCTTTGAAAATACTTTATGGTACCCAAAAAGTAATAAATCGTATACCAGTTTATAGACAATTTATCGACGATGACAAAGGAGTAATTTTTAGGTCGATTCATTTATAAATCGATTTAAAAAATTTGTCCAAAGAACGGGCTATGTCAGTTAATGTATGTTTCGGAGGCACGATAACTTTGAAAAATACGATTCAACAGCCAATTTTTTTTTTAATACATCGATATTGTTCACTAGAAAAACAATAATTAAACATATAATAAACTTATTATCTCGTCATTGTTATTTTTTAATTATTCTAGTGATGAATGTAAACAATATTAATTTTTAAGTAGGTACCTATTACATAAGCATATGAAGCATAATCTTTTTTGTATTTTCCAAATGTAAATCAGATATGTTTTTTTTTTACTAGAAGTAGTAGATATCAAAAATCAATTTTATTCACTTTATATCATCTTTATACTAAATGTTTTTTTTTACAGGCACATATCAAATAGAGATATTTGTTTTGGCTACAGATCATATAAGTTACGCTCTCCTATACAACTGCGAAAACATTAATCCATTCGAAAGAGTTGGTAAGTAATCAGATAATCTCTTTTTTTTTCACTTATAACGGAAAATGAAATTTCATTGGCATAATTAATTATTTATCGTAATGAATTATTTGCATAAAAATTCGTTGAAGTTTTTAAAAGTGTTCATTATGTGATAATATATGTTACAGTTAAATCCCATTTCAGCGAAAACGCGTTTTTCTTACTGAAACGGTTTCGACTGAAAGCTTTTGTTACAGCTCGTTTCTTCTATTCAAAACTAAGTCCGACGGAATGAATAAATTAAAACTCTTTTAGACCAAAGTTCATCTAGTTCACACGTGACGCTACAGAACGTGTGAACCAGGTCCTACACACTTTTCGTTTGTTTATAACTTTAAACGTAGACGTTTTCCGCGTGTATGTATGTTTGTATATCTATTTATATATCTTAATAGTGGGCATGATATAGACTATAAGATATTTAAATATGGCGTCTGTGAATCAATAAAAAGAGGAGAAATAAAATATTTTTTTTATATTAGCACAACATGGTTATCAAATGAAAAGTAGTAAATAACCAATTTCAAATAGACAAAAGTTTGAAATTTTTTGAAATCTTTGAACGAAATAGGTTTATGAAAACAGTAATATAAAAATAAATAATAAACCTGACTGTTATTAAAAATGAGAAACAAGCTCTATAATCTATAGAACACTAACTTTTCGCCGCAACTTCGGCTGCGCATACCACACAATTGCAAGTAAAATGTACCGTTTGACGTTGGCATCTCCTGCTGTTGTTGTGCGGTGCAGGAGGGGAGTTTCTGCGCTGTCTATTGGTCAATTGTCAGTGCGGAATCACCCGCCCCGCACCCCAAATTACAATTTAATTTATAGATCGTCCGCATATTTATTTCCAACAAATAAATCAATGGCCACGATAAGAACGAATATTATAGTACATTATGATGTAAGCACGGTAAGCTGCATATTATAGTCGAGGTGTTTATGGACACCAAGCGAAGCCGAATACTTATAATTAACCGATGATTATAATAGCCAACTTACTGAGTACAACCATCATACCATGTTTTTCAAAAAAATGCGATTAAAATTAGGTAGATTCATAGGCTTATCGCATGCGTTACAAATAGTATGCTGGTTTGTGATTGGTGTAAAGTAAAAAGGCCTCAGTACTGTAAAATACATTACGTATATATATTATATAAATATATTTTTCACGTATGTACTATAACTTACCAAAATATACCTTTTTTTAAATTTATTAATCAACTTCCTTCTGTATATGCGATCTAATAGAAGTTGTCGCTAAAATAATTATTAATTCAATTTTTAATTTTATTCTCCCTCTCTATAGTGGTAGTGAAGCTATACGAGTACATCAATTTATATTTTCTTTTAATTTCAGTTCGGAGTTGGAAATTGAGTAGAACAAGGACAATGCCTACTAACGGCGAGAACGAAATCAACACTGTTATATCTCGAAGAGAAGAATTAAATCCACTTTATTATGTTCCAACTGAACAGGACGAAGATTGTCCACAACCTGACTCCGCCTTCTTTATTAAAAGCAGTATATTAGTAATATTTACTTGTCTTCTAGCAGTATTTCTGTCATAGTTTCTTTAATTTATTATTTATTTATAAAGTGGATGAAACATATTATTCGTGCAATAGGTATTTGGTTAACAGCTATTCCTGTCTAATACTCTATTATTAAGAATTACTTTATGAATTATTATAATTATTTTGTATTATTTATAAATTTCTGAATAGTGAGTGGGTTGAGACAAAAAAAAATCAATGTGTAAAAACGATTTACAAAAAAGTAATAAATTAAATATGAAAAAGGTTTTTTCTTTTATTTTTTGATTTGTAATTGTAATTTTCCCATCAGTATACATAATCATGATCAGGTTTATTAGTATTTACATTTAAATCTCTTATAAATCACTTATTAATTATTATTCAAGGATTTTTAATGGAAATGAAATTAAAAAAAATTTTGTTAATTCAGCCTTTACAAGTTTCACGATGAATCGAATCATAGTTTTTTATGGTTTAAATGGTTTTTATACGGCTTGTGGTCACCGGCGCAGCTATAATTGGCTAAGGAATCTGAATTAACAACGGTTAAATTGTCCACGTCGTTTGATCTGGAGTGTTATGTCAATCAGCAGCTAGTATCTAATCATCTGGTGATTAGGTCCTCTTGAAGCAGCCAGAACCGTTCCCTCACGAGGGAACGCATCAACTGTTAATCGTATCGAGTTCTTATGTATCTATGATTTGGATGAGCATCAATAAATACCATCGAATTGATCTGATGATAATGCTGGAATGTGGATAACAGAAACCTTCAATGGCCACTAATAAACCCACCGAGTTTGGGCTTATTAGAATTGCCTTCACGAACACGTTGTCTCAGGAGATGGGGACGAGGGTCTGATGATGAGCTGGAAAGCAAATAGATATCAGAACCCATCAATGGTTACTAATTAATGCACAGAGTTTGCCATAGCACACGACACGACGAAACCTAGCCACGAACCGTGGCTAGGTTTCGACTAGAATCTTAGACATGGTATCGGTGTTCTGTCAGTTAAAAAATAAGTAAAACCAACCGAAGCTCTTTATAATCCATCCCAAGCTAAAGCTGAGACCAATCTCTTAAATTAATATTTATGTAGGTACTTAGGTACGTATGTAAACAGTTTGAATGAAGTAACCAGAAACGACACCTGTTGTCGATTTTACCGAAGGTAAGTCGCACGCATCAGAGAAGTTTGGGAAAATAAGAAATTGGAAACAAGATCTTTAAGGGGATAGTCTTTCTTTCCGCATCTTCGATTTGGTGTTGCTATTTCCATTTCAATCCCTCTTCCCCGATTCGTTCCTGAGTGACAGAGATAGGAGCAAATTCAAAAAAAATACCTAGGATATTGCTCCTCGAATTAGCTTGCGGGCCGTCTCTGTTTCCACTCCCGAAATAAGTATGTTCTAAAACTCGCAGTTATTGCATAATCAGCGGCAAGTATCTAAATTTGAACTATTTTGTTCTCAAATATTAAAACGTGGGTATCGAAAGAAAAACCCCTAACTAAAACTTACGACTGCCACAAACGGGTAGGAAACAGCAGTGTAGTTATAACGGGACCGAATGATATTCCCGCCCCGCGAAGTTAGCGTAGCGGGCCGCTCGCGCAGCCTTCTCCAGCTCCAGACTAAGCTTTTCCATATGAAAAGGTATTGAGTTCCCGCCCCGCGAGGTTAGCGTAGCGGGCCGCTCGCGCAGCGTTCTCCTGCTCCAGACTAAGCTTTTCTATATGAAAAGGTATTGAGTTCACGCCCCGCGAGGTTAGCGTAGCGGGCCGCTCGCGCAGCGTTCTCCTGCTCCAGACTAAGCTTTTCTATATGAAAAGGTATTGAGTTCCCGCCCCGCGAGGTTAGCGTAGCGGGCCGCTCGCGCAGCGTTCTCCTGCTCCAGACTAAGCTTTTCTATATGAAAAGGTATTGAGTTCCCGCCCCGCGAGGTTAGCGTAGCGGGCCGCTCGCGCAGCGTTCTCCTGCTCCAGACTAAGCTTTTCTATATGAAAAGGTATTGAGTTCCCGCCCCGCGAGGTTAGCGTAGCGGGCCGCTCGCGCAGCGTTCTCCTGCTCCAGACTAAGCTTTTCTATATGAAAAGGTATTGAGTTCCCGCCCCGCGAGGTTAGCGCAGCGGGCCGCTCGCGCAGCGTTCTCCTGCTCCAGACTAAGCTTTTCTATATGAAAAGGTATTGAGTTCCCGCCCCGCGAGGTTAGCGTAGCGGGCCGCTCGCGCAGCGTTCTCCTGCTCCAGACTAAGCTTTTCTATATGAAAAGGTATTGAGTTCCCGCCCCGCGAGGTTAGCGTAGCGGGCCGCTCGCGCAGCGTTCTCCTGCTCCAGACTAAGCTTTTCTATATGAAAAGGTATTGAGTTCCCGCCCCGCGAGGTTAGCGTAGCGGGCCGCTCGCGCAGCGTTCTCCTGCTCCAGACTAAGCTTTTCTATATGAAAAGGTATTGAGTTCCCGCCCCGCGAGGTTAGCGTAGCGGGCCGCTCGCGCAGCCTTCTCCAGCTCCAGACTAAGCTTTTCTATATGAAAAGGTATTGAGTTCCCGCCCCGCGAGGTTAGCGTAGCGGGCCGCTCGCGCAGCCTTCTCCAGTTCCAGACTAAGCTTTTCTATAAGAAAAGGTATTGAGTTTTATATCTTGCAGAAAACAAGATTAAACTCGCTAAAAAATATTCATATTTCATATCATTCGGTTTCGTAATAACTACACTGCTGTTTGTTAAAAAAGAGAAAATTTTAAAATGGGAAAAGAAATATTTTAAAAAATTACAATTTTAGTGCCAAAATTGAGTTTTATTTGTACTTTTAGTTGTATGCTAATATTTAAAAACTTAGAAATGAAAAATATAAATATTCCATAAATTTTTTTACAAGACAGAAAAACAAAAAAATCGCAATAATGCGCATTTAAAACGTCGACGCTCGTCCTGAAATAACTATGTAATTTCCTTATTATTATTAACTGGTGATGAATAAATTATAAAGGAACAATTTAGTAAGCCAAAAATCGAGACAATGTAAATTAAAATTTTTAGGATACCGCGCATCCGATTTGAAAAAACGGAACCCTTTATAGGATTACTCTTCTGGTGTCTATACTTATCCGTCGATCACAGCCTATTTTCTCTGAATCTATTAGACAAAAAGAACTTGATTTTTGATACAAATAGAAAGGTTTGTGAGCCAATTAGGAACGTCTAAAATTAATAAACTATTTTGATATTGGGGTTCAATTTTAGATGGCAAATTTAAAAAATTAAAAACGTATGTAAGTGCAACGTGTGACATAATAAATGAAAAAAATACTTGTGAAATGAAAAATGCATAGTTTTAATGATAACAGGAAAATCAAATTAGAAAAAAATCAAATTCATTTTGTGACACATGAAATGAAAGGATACGTTATGGGAAATATGAATACATACAACTTTTTAAACTATACAATGTAATGTGTCAAAAAAAATACCAAACCAAAATTAGTTTAAAATTTTACTAGTTTCGTAACAGGCATATACTAAACCTTTCAACTAATTATTTCAACATTAGTTGAAAAGTTTAGTATATGGCTGTTTACAACAAATTATTTTATAAATCATGTGTTATAGGTAAATCACAATTTCTCGAGCCTTCTGGGTGGCTTGTTTCTTCGGTCTACTGCGCTCTTCGCATTAGCACAAGCAAAATCTAAATCATCCTATTAAATTGCAAATTTTAATGAACATTTAAAATCAAACTACCGTTTACTTGGCGTCTAGTTTACTCTTTTAACGGCTTTTGTCCATTCACTTCGTATTTCTGGATCCAAAGAAAAACTACAACAAGAATTTGCTAAGCATTAATTGTGGTACCTGGAGTAGCTTAGAAGATACAACTTTGGCACAGGCAGTCTGGGGAAGAGAATCAGTGGGTGGTTGTGGCAAATTTTTTCACAGGTAACTTCAAAAATAGTATTAAAAAAACTGGTCAGTAATAGATCTTAAATTGTGGATTTAAAGCAGTCCCGAGGACAGAACCAAGAACGAGTTTTTGACAGGTTTCTAATAATAAATTGCGATTTGCTTGTAATTTATAAAATAAAAGTTTTAATGCCATTACGGAAACTGTATTCTCCCTTAGTTAAATGCAAAACAAGTAATAAATCCATCTTCCATATAAATAAAATCGTAGTGTCTGTCTGTCTGTTCCGGCTAATCTCCGAAACGGTTGATCCAATTTAAATGAAACTTTGCAGACATGAATAGCGCATTGTTAGAAGTGCCATAGGCTACTTTTCATCACAAAACTTTTTTTCCCACCCAAGAAATATTTCTTATCTCTGAGTCTCGCACCAGCACTCAAGTGCAAGATATTTTGGCCCTAGAAATACTGTTTCCGAAGCTTGAGTTTTTAAATTAGTTTTATCCGTCGGATCAATGGGGATTTTTGGGATGGTTGGGTTTTTTTGGAAAGGAAAGGAGCTGGTCACCTATGCAAAGTTATAGTTTTAGGTGCCCATGTTCGCATAAGGCAGTAGATAAAGCGTGACAAAATTTATGAGAAATATATTTTAAACATTGATATTTAGAAAATTTCCAATCTTCTGTGCAGCGTGTTTAGGCACATTGGGTTCCTTTTAACGAGATATTTCCTAAGTGATGGGTCCTGGGGATCCGGGTGTGCAAAAATACGTAACTTGTCGTGCTTGGCTTCTTACTCGTGTGGGACTTAATTAATTTGTAAATAGAGGCGCTCAGCCATCTAATTATTAAATACAAACTAGGTACCTTTATTTCTATGATCGAATCGGAGATTTGTATTCAAAGCGATATTATATATAAGGAGAGCCTGTCGCTAATTTATTAAGGCCATCTATCAGGCAATCGCTATAGTTATTAGGTACAGCAATTTATGCCTTTAAAATTATAAACAGAACTATATATTTTATTACCATATTTAAAAATAAAAAGATTATATACAACATACGTAATAAGCTTTAACATTTTGTTAAAATCTTTATTTCGTTAATATAATGCAATACGTAGGTATTATACCTTTAAAATTATTTCGATTCTAAATCTAGCTATTTTAATCAGTGTACTATTATTTTTAGTGTAATATTTTTTTTTAGTAAATAGTATAACGTTGGTTTTTTGTACACAAAAGGGCAGTACCTACTTTCCAAAAATAGATACCTACTTAGTAAGTATTGCTTTGCCTGATGATGAACAAAACGTATGTGGCGAAAACTTGGTCTCCAGCTGTAAACGTAAATACCTATAGCTATAAAATCTGTCACAAATATAGCTGTATTTGGTTTGATCATAAACGATCCACTTAGTGTTTCTTTAGCTCCATAGAATAAAATCAAATATTTTAACTTATTAAAATAGTTAGAGCTTAGAGAAAAACGCTTATCAGACAAAAAAGATAATTTAAAATTTTTGGAGAAAGGAATTGGGGACTCAGTTTATAAACTGTATAAAGTATTTACTGGACGTCACGGAATTTTCAATTAAGTATAATAGTTTAAGTCGTAATCGTATAAGTACATCTTGTCCATTAATCTTATTTAGTGAACAAGAAAGCTGATTTGGCGTCCTAAGCAGGTATTGAAATAAAATATACCTACAAAATGAAACCAAAAGAACATTATTATTTATGATAAAGAGAATACGGCAATTTCATTGATACAATTACGAATTCATTAGTAACAAAGTTACGAACGTTTAAAATGTCTGTTAGACAGAGAGGGCAATACCTCACAGTGTGCCTATGTGTGACGTCAGGCCTTTTAAAATGATGTTAAATATCGTTGTGCAAGAAAAAGACAGACAATCTTTTAAAGGCTTACAATCTTCATATTCCTCAACCGAATATAATTTTGTTTATAAATTTTGTTATCATATAAAACCTATTTTTATATTGTCTTGATTAATATAATACCTATATTTAATTGTTGTCAAATACCCTTTTACGATTTGAACGATGCGATGGCCACACTGGTATTAAAAAAGTATTCAATCTGATTCATTCAAGAAATGAACTTCATTCATTGTATTTCAATTTTCATGAATTGCAATTAACACTGGTGAATAGCACGTAAATGTTTATAAAACGTGGAATATCAAGTTTCTAATTATTGCAGTTTAATTATTTACTTGAATTTTTGTTTTAAACTTGTAATAAAATGGCTAGCAACGAAAGCACGGAGCCAATGTCTCAAGAAGACATTGATGCTGCTGATAAATTTAAAAACGAAGCAAATGAACATTTCAAAAGTGAGTAATGATTACCACATATTTCCTATTCAAACTCAAGTCTAATATCTAATTTATATATATTAATTATAGTCATAGAAAATGGTCAGTTTTTTGCAACATAACCTCACTTTTCAGAACAAAATTACATCGCTGCTATCGAACTTTACACAAAGGCTATTGAAAAGAACCCGCAAAATGCTGTATTTTACGCTAATAGAAGTATATCTAATTTAAGACTGGAGAATTTTGGGTATGCCTTAAGCGACGCCACAAAAGCCATAGAATTGGATCGCTCGTACATAAAAGCTTACTACCGAAGAGCTGCTGCTCATATGTCATTAGGAAAGTACAAATTAGCCCTTAAGGATTTCGAATATGTAAGTATATTTACTGTAAGTTCATCTCTATGTAGCTGAAACCTTTGTCAATGTGGTATTTATTTCATAACTCTATTAATCATGTTTTTTTTTTGAGAAGCTTGATAATCTATTTTATGATATATGACCATGAATGTACGTAGAAATATCGCGTTGTGACCACAAGATGTGAGCAAAAAATATATGCCACTTATAATTTGATGTATTCACTGTAAAGTAGAATTTAGGATACACATGTAAAATGGGTACTGGGAAAACAAAGGTAATGACAATGGCCAATTTAATCTCTTAGTCATTTTACTCGAGGTTTTCGTTGTATTGAAATATAAGATGCCCCATCTTGATGATTCTGATATCTAAGCATGCAACAATAAAAAATCTGACAATGTTTATCTAAGGATGTCGAAGAAGTTGATATGTAATAAAAAAAATATATATACCTACACTGAAGTTTATTTAATTGCTCAATCATTATTAAATAACAATGTTACTAATTAATAAGACTCAATAATTAGGTCAATGTCTCAGTTTATTACTGAACAAGGAAGTAATTTGCCTTTGTATATTGCATGTAGAATATATGATAAATTTTGCATTAACTGTGGCCTTGGATCATGTTTATGTTTTTGTTGTAAGTGTGAATTTAAATTGAAGCACTGTATAAATTAGTTTCTAATTTGTTGCACAACAATGAAGTATATCACATACCTATCACTATTAATTTTGATATATGTGAACAAGTTGGGATAATTTCTTATATCCTATCTTTGAACAGGGCTAATATCTGTTCTGGTTTTACCTTTTACCTTATCAACCCTTTTGAAGGAGCCCAAACATGAATTTCACACATGCCTAGATGTGAATATGCTTGGGTGACCAAAAATTACTATTACAATATAATTTCAAAAAAATTTTTTAGTTCAATAATAATAATATCTGGTACATTTCACACACAGTTATCAATTTTCAAACTAGGCAAAGTCTTTGCTTTGAGTACCTACCTACCAAAGCACTAATATACATTAAATGAAATTATAGATTTGTTTTACCCCCAGACAGAATATAGCACAAAAATTTGTTCCTGGTAAAAATAAAATACAAAGTTTGATGTGCCAAAAAAAACAATATAAAAACAATATTACTTAATTAAAATATGGAAACAACTGTATCAACATATAAAATAATCAAACAATGCATAACACTACAGTACAAATTTAGTTGTTTCTACACTAGGTCATATCGTGGACAACTTGAGCGGAGACAGGTTAGCAACAGAGCCATTGCTTACAATTACAGAGAGCTGCGAAAAACTCAGTTTTTGAATTTGCAGTCAGTGTCAGACTACTATTTAAACTGTCATAATTTTTTATTCGTACTTAAAACTTGTAAATCCCACATGTGCATATTACTCGTACAGGGTTATATTTTTGGGAATAGGCATGTTTATTCGAAAGATAATGCAGTGTATCAAAATAGAAATACCTAAATGCTCAATCCTAAATTAGACCCAGTGTAAACTATGAGATCATAGGACACCGAATAAAAAAAACTCTGTACCACAGACCGCATTGCGACAACAAAGTGGGAGTAAAAAATATACCACATAGGCCAAACACACCCCAATTGAGGTTTTGAAATATGCGCTGTGAAGTAGAATTCTGTGTGTCTCACATGTAAAATATGTATTGGAAAAGACAAAAAGGATTCTCAAATTACATTTGATGTGTAATTTAAACCAAATCATTGTATAAAAATGACAGTGATGTATGGTCTGTCTAATCAATGAGTCTGTTATTTTCATAAAAGTATGAATTGACTAGAAGCCCTCTTCTACGCTTACCACCTAACCACTCGTACTCTGGCTAGCTGGTGGGTACCCTTTGCGAGATGGCGAGTTTAAGTTCGAGTTTAGTCCACGAGGTCCCTGTGTGCCAGCCTTCACCTCCTTCCATTGCGTTTGACATTTTTGACTCTATTAATACGATAGTTTTTGTCTCCGCGGCTTCAAATTAGCATCTCTATCTCAGTTTCAATCCCTCTTCTCCGACCTATTCCTGAATGACAGAGATGACGAGAAAATTTCCAAAAATACCTATGAAATACCCGTCGAAACAGCTTGCGGGCCGTGAGTGATTCCACCCCTGAAATGTGTATGAATTGGAACCAAAATTTGCAGGGTCATTAAAGAAGGATGTCCCTAGGGTGGTACATTTAGTTTTTTTTTTAAGTTTTCATTAATATTGAATTTACGACTCAATAATTTCAAATACGAAGTACAGATAGAAATCATGTTTTTCACGAATTTACTCTTATACAACTAAAGATTTCAAAAAAAAAAAAAACAATAGAAAACCAATATTGCTTAATTAAAAGACCTGTGGCAATATTTCTTCTATCACATATATTTTTTCTGTAAATATTGATACAGAAATATAGCAAAGATTAGGTATTTGATGAACCCTCTTTTTTGTATGTAAAGCCTACCCCCTTAAAACCAAACGCTGCTTTCAAATTGAAATACTCTGTGGTCATTTTCTCACCTTTCGGATCGTTTTTATATATAAGACAGTCCATCTTGATTACTATGCTCAGACAACAATATGTAAAAAGATTTTCCCATTTTTCACACCCAATAACTCGTTATTCCAAAACTTCTAGTCATAAATTAATGATTCTACAGATGACAAAAAAAAATTTTCTTATTATTTACAAAATTTTTTAAAACAGGTAACCAAAGTTAGACCAAACGATCAGGACGCAAAAATGAAATATACAGAATGCAATAAGATAGTCAAAAAGCTGGCTTTTGAAAAAGCCATTTCTGTCGACAAGAAGGAAGTTAACATAGCTGACATGATCAATCTGGACGCAATGAGTAAGTGGTACTATAAAAGTACATTATAATGCAAGTACAGTAAGCTGAATATTAGTCAGGGCGTTTATAAACACGAGGCAAAGCCGAGTATTTATAATAAACAGATGACTATAATAGGCAGCTTACTGAGTACGAGTATCATATAACGTTTTTCAATACATTTGCGATTTAAATTAGGTAGATACTTCAAATGTAATAATGGCGGAAGCTAATGGTGCGCCTAGTACTGTAAAATACAACATTATGGTACACGTTTCGATGTCACAAAGATAGTATTAACAGCAAATGTAATAATAATAATAATAATAATAATGTATTAATATATTCTTCTCAGTCGTACACTCCTGACGGAGTGATCATGATCATGGATTGTCTGATAGTTTGGTTGCGTTCTTTGCGAGATTTCTCCATCTTTCTCTATTCATGGCATTGCGTGTACACCCGGTAAGGGAACACTTCGTCGATGATTTAATGAGGACTGTCCATCTAGTAGGTGATCGGCCACGGGAATGTTGACCCTCTACTCTTTCTTGCACCACCACTCGTTCCAGTGAGCTTTCGTTGCGTATGATATGTCCAAACATCTTAAAGATTTGCATTTGCACAATCGACGAAAGTCTTTGTTTGATGCGAAGCTCTTTTAGGATGGAGACGTTAGTGCGGTGAGCAGTCCATTTTATTCTCAGCAAGCGCCTCCAGGGACCACACACCACACCACATCTCAAGGGAATCAATCTTTTTACGATGCTTTTGATGGATCGTCCATGTTTCAGCTCCATACAGGAAAATGGGGAATATTAAGCACCTCATTAAACGAACCTTGGTGTTTTTAGTCATACGGTGATCTTTCCATATCTTCATGAGCTTTTCCACGGCTGATCGTGTCACGGCACAACGTCTTTTGATTTCTTCTTCACAACTTCCAGTATTTGTGATTGTGGATCCAAGGTAAATGTAACTTTGGACAATTTCGCAATTAGCTATTTCCCGTAAGTCAGGTCGATTGTTAGTCCTACGATCCACAACCATGGTTTTGGTTTTCTCGCGTTAACCTCTAAAAGTACTGGAGCAGAAGGCAACGGGAAACCACTGCTACTATTTCTCCCCTGAAAGTTATGGAAAAGTCTGAAAACAATGGTATAAATATATAACATAATCAATATTATGTAACACTGGCCGTTAATAAATGTTCATGACTTCTTAGTTAAATTTAATCATGAAGATGACAGTGTCACTCTGCGCCCTCTAAAAGTATATCCGCGCGCTTTTAGACTACCCCAGAACCTTTTAGAATTGAACAATGTATGACATTAACAAATGACCAGTATTAACAAATTAACAAAGAAATACAATATTTATTAGGTCGGGGAAAAAGTCTTTTCGCATGTAGTCTGTATACTTTTAAGAAAGTCTCTTTGACTGTACTAGTTGTATCTGGCTGGTTTTAATACCCTTAAAAAGGTTACATTTCAAAAAAACAATTTAGTAAAATAATAAAAAAATGAAAAAAAGACTTTCATTTGTTTTTTTTCTGTCAAAATAAGTGAATCGCAAGCTGCGAAAAAAATTTGTGACGCCCTAATACGGTTTCAGTAAGAGTAGCACAAAGTTGGTATAAACGTTTTCAATCCGGGAATTTTAAGTCAAAGATGCACTTCGCTGTTGTCGTCCCGTCACAGCTAAATCTATCTAATCATCCGTCATATAGCCCTGACCTTGCACCTTCAGATTCCCACCTGTTTCGATCTCTTTAGAATTCTTTAGAGAGTATCAGGTTAACATCAAGAGAGGACTGCCAAAACTATTTGTCGCGTTTTTTTTTTTGATCAGAAGTCCCAAAATTTCTACAACAACGGGTCAATATCACTACCTACAAAATGGCAGACAGCCATCGAACAAAATGGCACACATATATTGTAATTAAATGTAAACCTTGAAAAAAAAATGTCTTGAGTTTTCTTTTAAAATGTGAAGAAACTTTTTCCTGGACCTAATATTTATACTGTTTAAAATTATTTTTGTTTAAAGTGTTTGTTATGTGTTACTGTAATATGGTACTATTATAGTGCTACTACATTTGGTGGGTTAGTATGGACTCCCTTTCATTTAGCACTAGAAATTCCCAAAAATATGATAAGATGGTGTACAAATAGATACAAACGGTTTCAAAGTCCGAAACCACCATCAAAATTGAAACCCAAGTCTCCCCTTAATAAATTTTAATGATATCAATTGAAATGTAAATTGGAAATAAGTGAATGATTCAAATTATGTAAGACGTCAGCTGTACCTCGAATGACGTCTGATCCATATTTCAAAGTGAGTCAGATTTATAACTAAAATTGAAGTTTTCATTCAAGAAACATGTTTTATTTATATTGTATGGTGGCACCAAACCTTTCGAGTTCGAGTCCAACCCACACTTGGACAGTTTTTAAATCCCATGACTTCAAATCACTTACCCATATTTAAACCTGACTCCTTCGTGTAAGTGGGCTACAATAGCAACCACTAAACCAGTTTGAGCTTATTAGTCCTAGGTAAAATTAAAGAATACATTTTGGCATTAACTTTTCATTTTCTCGTGGGAAATTAATGACTTAGATTATCGTTTAAGCTGCCTTTTCTGTAAAATATGAGGCCCTGTATTCCATATTTCAAAATTTTAGGTTCAGTAGTTTCGTAGCTGATAGAAGTGGAAAATTTCTTGTTTTTCATATGTTTTCCTTATTAAGTTTTAAATATTACATTTTAAAATTATAAAAAAAAAAATACTAAAATATTTCCCATGACATGCCTTTTCATTTGATGTATTACATGATGCATTTTACAAAAAAAAAAAACAAAAAAAAATTATTTGCCCCCAAACTAAGAATTTGTTTATCTCTTTGGTTTTCTTATAAACTATAAGTAAGTCCCTATATTTAGAATTTAATTCAAAATTCTGGGTTCAATAGCTTCGAAGATATTTTTTTTACCCCTTTTAAATTATACATTTTAATGTAATTAAAATATATTTATATATATAAAGAAAAAGAATCATTATGACAAATATATAAAAATATATCTATAAAATATTTGTCATAACGAGTCCTTTCCTTTGATATGTCACATAATGCACTTGATAAAACTTTTTTTATTTTCTCATTTGTCCCCAAACTTTAAAACCAGAATTAATTTACTTACGTCCGTGATTACGTCACTGAACTATATTTGACTTGAATATTGAAATGTCTTGCTTAAGTTAGAAAGTAAAGAGCTGCATCTTCTTATCAATTACTTTCAAAGTTACTTTGAAATTTATAAAATTGTATTTAATATATATTTTTTCGACTGTGGTTATTTTAATAATTTTCTTTGACAGCGATCGAAGATGAATATGAAGGTCCAGCCCTAGAAGATGGTAAAGTAACTTTAAAGTTTGTAACTGAACTGATAGAACACTACAGAGAACAGAAGAAATTACACAAGAAATATGCCTACAAGGTAATCAATTTATAAACTATAATATAGCATTATATGTAATAGAAATAAAAGATGGTCGCTTTGCCGCCATCTTTTATTTGTCCTGGGCTATAGCTACGAAAAGTCTCACACAGGATTTTCATTTAAAGTACATAATACCTCACACCTGTAAGACGTGTTGTATGATTGTTAAAATAGAAATAAAATAATCCAGCAATACGGTTACTTATCGTTTGCCGCTGTGTACTTTTGAATATTTGTATTTTTCCATTCAAATTGTTTAAAATTTATCCTTGAAAGGAAAATAATGAAATTAGCAACATTCATGTAGATGCAAAATAATGTTTATTTTATTATTAACACTGCTTGTAAGCGAGTCAATGTTTGTCTGTGGATTTGTTAAAACCTTTCCCCCTTTCAACAATTCATTTTTCACTACCTATGACATTTTATATCCATTGTTTTATTACGTTTTGTAATTATCAGGACCGCAGATTTCGTGTGCCGTTAAGTAAAACGTACTTAAGTTTTAACTTAACTTTGTTGTTAGGAATTCATAGACATTTCACTTGTAAAGCCTGTCGCCTAATATATACTGGAAGGTTTAGTTGTTCTAGTGCTTTCAGTAAACGCCCATAAAATCAAATAATTGTCATATGTTTTCATAGGACTGTGGCATTAAATTAGTGATGGGAAAGTTTCGACATTCAATATCTACACTGTGGACTTAACACTTCAATCTTGTGGTCGATCCCACACCTCTTTAACCTCCTTTAATGACATGACGTGAATTATCTTCGTTAATTGATCAATATAATGTTTTGGTTTTCCCCTTCTTCTTCTTTCTTCTATTTTCCCTTCTATTTTTAATAAAGTCGTCATGTCGTATAAGACGGCCTATCATCTTTCCTCTTCGATTTTCAATTATTTTTAAAATACTTCTCTTTTACTCTTTTATACCTCTTCGTTTGTGACTTTTTCCTTCTCTCTTCTCCCCATTCTCCGTTCTTCTCCAACACCACATTTCAAACACGTTCATTCTTTCTCTGTCCTTTTGTAACATTGTCCATGCCTCATAACCATATAGTGCTACTTCAAATAAATGACTTTATGAATTCCTTCTTACCTTCTTTTGACATTTTGTATTTAAATACTTTTTATGTTTTTTCTTATTATTTACCTGGTTTTTGGCTGAATGTAGTCCAAACCTATAGAGTGTGTAGAACTCATCAAACTAAACAAAAAGATTTTAAAAAGAGATTAAATAAATAAAATGTTAAACATGTTTTTCTTGGTAACAGTCAATTTGCAACATCTGCTCACTTGAAACTTTTAGTTTAGTTCGGTAAGCTCGTCACGTTGTATAAGTGTGGACTACGTTCAGTCGAACACGCGGTATATTATATACGGTGGTTCCGCTAAACGCAGTTCAACTTTAAATGTTTTTTTCAGTGACCGTTAGTTTGCGCCATCTACTTGCTTGACAATTTTTGTTTAGTTTGATAACCTCTACATGATCTATAAGTTTGGACTGCGTTCGGCCGAACATCTGGTATAAAAATTTAACATAAAAATAATTGAATTCATAAATTAAATAATTATTTTCAGATACTGATAGATGTAAAGACGTACCTACAAAAGCAGCCATCTCTCATAAATATAACAGTGCCTGATAGCCAAAAATTCACCGTATGCGGCGATATACATGGCCAGTACTACGACTTACTAAATATATTCAAATTAAACGGGTTACCCTCAGAAAAGAACCCTTATTTGTTCAACGGTGACTTCGTAGATCGAGGGTCATTCAGTGTTGAATGTATTTTCACACTTTTCAGTTTCAAGTTGTTATATCCAGATCACTTTTATATGTCCAGAGGTGAGTTAATAACCTGTTATTCTTTCATGTTAAATAAACCAAATCAACATAGGTGATAAAGTATCCACTAACTAACAAGTGTAAAATATATTATAATAATTAAAAAATTCACACAATATCGACATGTTTTCTATTTGAAATTTTGACTATTTATGGTTAATATTGTCTCTGTACGAAGCCATAGTAATTAGCACTGTGATCTATCTGAGATGTAGTCAAAAACATTGTTTACAGAGATTATATTGACCATACACTCCATCATTATTTAATGGAAAAAAGTTTTTGAAATTTTTTTTAATTTAATTTTTTTAACTTGGTAGATAGATAATATCTATGTGGTCATACTTGATCATCTGTATCAATTTTGTCCAACCCGAATTATGCACCACATATTTAAAATGATACGTTGAGATTTTATAATTTTTATAATAGTTATTATTATATTAGGATAGATATTTTTTATTCCGCGATAATTCCTAAGATATTAATTTAAATTGTATGATGTAAAGGGCAATCATTACATGCATGAAATGCTTAAGGTAAATAGCATATTTAATTTGATAAGGATTAATACTGTAATCGTATAAATTGTTTTCCAATTACCTCATCATATGACACCATTTTTTTAAACATAAAAATAGGTCAAATTCAAATTCAAAAAGTTTTTATTCAATATAAGATGTTTGCACACACTTATTGAAAGTCGTAAAAATTGATTAGGTACCGGTTCAAAAACTAGGAGGAGAAGAACCGGCAAGAAACTCCTCTCTGTTTATTTAATTTTAATATATGTCTTTCTTAATTGTTTTTTTTTTTTTAATTTAAAGTCTTACAACTATTACAATGATGTCCATGCGCACTTATCATTTAAATACTCGGTAATACAATAGTAAGCTTTTTTCATGAGTTGGACTTTAACTCGCTTTATAAATTGATTAGAATTCAAGTCTAACATTTCTTTTGGAATTTTATTATAAAAACGGATACAATTTCCCATGAAAGAATTATTAACCTTTGAGAGCCTGAACCTGGGAATTGATAACAAATGCTTATGTCTTGTATTTAAGTTGTGGCCATCACCCACCCTAGAGAAAGCATTTATGTTTTTATGTACATAAATTATATTTTCATAAATATACTGACAAGGGACTGTCAAAATATTACCTTCTCTAAAATAAGCCTTTACACTATCTCTAGATTTTAATTTATATATAGCTCGAATAGCCCTTTTCTGCAGAACAAATATTGTTTGAATGTCAGCGGCCTTTCCCCATAGCAGAATGCCATATGACATTATGCTATGAAAGTAGCTAAAATAAACCAGCCTCGCTGTAGGCACATCGGTTAGTTTTCTTATTTGCCTAATTGCAAAAACAGCAGAGCTCAGTTTACCAGCCACCCTCATAATATGAGGACCCCATTGTATAGTAAGCTATCCCTAAAAGGTAGACATATGCCATCGCGGACTTATCTTTAGTCCTTTAAAAAATACACAATTCCTCCATACATTATTTTGTTATATCTATTATATATATGTTTTCGATGAAAGCTCCCAGCCGGCTTGAGTTTTTTCCGACTTCTTTAACAATAATCGTCATATTTCAGTCAAGTTTCCACAAAACATTAATAAATTATACACGTAAACCTTCCTCTTGAATCACTCGGTCCATTGGTGCCAATAATATGCCAACCCGTTCGGTAGTTTTTGAGTTTATCTCGTTCAGACAGACAGACAGACGCGGCGGGAGACTTTATAATATGTAGTGATATATATCATTCACTTTTTCAAATATTTACAGAATTGGAAATAAAATATATTAAAAATACTCCAAATAGGATGCGTTTATGTTCCATTTAAATATAATTAATTCTAAGTCACATGTTCGACGCAACAAGCTGATAGGACACTACGGCTTATATGCTCTGCTACCCGTGCGAAGCCGGGGCGGGTCGCTAGTTTTAATATAACAAATACATTCTAATCCTTGCAGGCAATCACGAAACGCACATGATGAACCTCGCGTACGGATTCCGTGGTGAAGTTACTTCAAAGTATTCCTCACAAATGGCGGACTTGTTCACCGAAGTGTACAATTGGTTGCCTTTAGCTCACTGCATCAATAAAAGGGTATTGGTAATGCACGGTGGACTGTTCTCTAGAGATGATGTCACATTGGACGATATCATGAATATGGATAGGAATAAACAACCCCCTGAAGATGGTAAGCTGTACTTGTATTAGTATTCTGGACCTACTAGGGACTAGTTCTTGCGGTATGTAGATTTTAATCTACATAGATATTAAAGCATATTTCTTAGATCGTTTTTGCACGTCGGATTCATTTTTAGGGTTCTGTAGCTAAATTTAAAAAAACAGAACCCTTATAATTTCGTCCGATGCGTCTGTCTGTCCGTCTATCACAGCCATCTTGCTCGGAGACTATTGGCACTACATAGATGAAATTTCGTAAAATGTAACAGCGGAGTGGTGGCGAGTCCACTCCTTATTTAGAAGGTCGTGGTTCGAATCCCAGAAACCGGCATGTAGCAATGAATTTTTTCTAAATTAAGTACATAATTAGTACTGACTCCGTGCCTCGGAGAGCACATTAAGCCGTCGGAGCCGGTTGCCGCCATTACATGACAATCATTAAAATTCACCAACCTGCATTGGAGCAGCGTGATGGATTAAGCTCCAAGCACCCTCATCCCGAGGGAACGCTTAAGGGCCTGCTGTGGGGCATAATGGGCTGATATGCAATAAATATGGTGATGAATTTTAGAAGGTAGGTGTAATTCAATAACCACTATACAATGATGTAAGAAAGTTACAAATTTTTTTTTAACATTTTGTTGCAGTACATGTAACTGATAAATTTAAAAAAAATTAGCGCTCTTAAAATGGGGTATTTATAGATAGATCTTTAAAAATGTTATAGAGATTTAAACATAACTTTTATTCAGTTGTTGAGATACCCTCGCTCCTACTAATAACTAAATGATTATAAAAGTTTTGTTACCTTTTACTTTTGGGGGTGGAATATACTGAAATAAATTAAGTTAGTACAACTTGAAAAATACTTTCACCGAAAATTGGTTGAAATAGATCTATTCAGTAGTTTTTGAGACATTTGTTTTTACACTTATTATTTAAATTTTAACCATGAACATTTATTCCAATTGTGGAACCCATCACTGCATAGTCCGAAATGCACTTTGCCGGTTTTTGAAACTTTGTTCTATCTATTGGGTGTGGTTTCCGCACTTAGTCCTTAATGTGGACCATTGTACGTGAGCCTTGAAACTTTGTTATTCTGTTACATTTCATCTTCCAACTCCAGTCTTGAAGTGGCAGCGTGGCAATACATACATTTTACGTTGAAACATGGTATCAATGTTCATCCTTAGACGACCGCTTAGCCTAGTGGGCAGCGACCCTGCCTGCGAAGCTGGAGGTTCCAGATTCGAATCCCAGGTCGGGTCAGTATTTATATGATGAATATATTAATACTGGCACCGGGTCTTGGTTGTTATATGTATGTGGTGTCTTCGCTTGGTACCCAAAATGCAAGCAAATGCTTAGTTTGGGACCTAGACGTTGTTGTGATTGTGTGTGTTATTATTATTATTATCCATCCATCAGCCCACATTCATCTACTGCTCGACATAGGCCTCTCCTAGGGCGCGCCATACTCCTCTATCCTCGGCCAGCTTCTTCCAGCCACTACTGGAAAGTGGCTTAAATCGTCGGTCCAGTTTACGGTATCAACGTAAAATGTATATATTGTATTTACATATGAAGCTTTCATCAAAATCGGTTTAGTGGTTATAAGCTTCAAACCAGTGTCGTGATAGCCCAATGCGCAACGAACCTGTCTCAAATTTATAAGGCCATAGGGCCATGGTTCGAATCCGGGCGTGTACCAATGAGTTTTTCTGACTTAGTACATAACTATCACTGACTCCGTTTCTCGGAGAGCACGTTAAGCAGTCGGTCCCGGACGCTGTCAATAGATAGCGGTCGTTACAATCCCCAACCCGCAGTGGAGCAGCGTGGTTAAGCTCCAAGCCCCCCCTTCTCATTCTGGGCGAGGCCTAAGCCCCTGCAGTGGGGTAAAAATGGGATGGTGAAGAAGCTTCAAACCAAAACACAAACAGTAAGAAAAAGAAATTTATTGGGTATTTAGTATTCAGGGAAATCCATATATAGTTCCACAACTTTAAGCTGGTGGCTTCTATGCCATCCATAGAGTAAATTAATTTGACAACAGCGTTTGGTTTTAATTGAGTCATGTCAATTCACAGTATCAAAGTGACATTACGCCAATTTTGGGGGTTGAAATCGGGGCGCGGGGATTTCTCGGGGTTGAAGGGCGACGCGCGGGGACCTTGCGCATTAATACTCGGACGAAAACTCCCCATCTTAACCAGCTAGCTAAAGTATGAGTGGTTAGACGGTAAACGCAGAAGAGGGCTTCTAGTCAATTCAAAACTTTTATGATCCCATCACAGGGAGTACGAGGTAGTATCGGCCTATTGACATTTTCTAAATTAGCATTCTGTCTAATTAAGACATGCTGATTGACCGATAACAATTGCCTTGCTCTTTGAAACGACATAGAAAACCCTAACTGCAGAACTGAAGGTCGTGGGTTCGAGTTCTACCCGAGACAAATATTTGTGTGCATGACCATGTCTATTTGTTCCATGTCTGGGTGTAAAATATGGAATGTATATATTATTGAAGTGAAACAAACTGTATTATACTTACCATGACATGTATGCAATTGTAAATGAATAAATGAATGAAAAATATTTAAGTACAATATGTATATAATGATATGTCATTATCATTGTATAGTGCTCCCAATACAAGCATAATACTTTCTAACCATGGGACTAGATGGCGCTGTGCAGGATAACTCTGATAGTATTACCATTATCAAAGTTGATCTATATCATCCGATTACAATAAATTTCCAAACAAAATATTCCATATATAGACATCACGGTACACTTTTACAAAAAATACAGTTTTTTATTATACACGGTGCATAATAATAATTATTTTTAATTTCATCATAGACTTATTTACGTGTTTTCAGTAACACTGTAGTCTAAACTAAGATTGTAATTTTCAGGTATAATGTGTGAATTGCTATGGTCGGACCCGCAACCTATGGAAGGGCGTTCACCGTCCAAACGCGGCGTGGGTTGCCAGTTCGGGCCGGATGTGACGCGCCAATTCCTTACTAGGAACAACCTGGACTACATAATCCGCAGCCACGAGGTCAAAAACGAAGGCTACGAGATCGCGCACGACGGAAAGTGTATTACTGTGTTCTCTGCCCCCAATTACTGGTTAGTTGAGTGAATGTTTTTCATGACTTTGGCGCCCGCGTTTTGATATGATAATGTCATACACCTCAGCTCCGAGAGCGTATGAAATTTTGCCATCGGATCCGTGGCGGACGCTTTAAGAACGAGCAGTTCAAGTAAATATAATAAGTTTCATATTTCACATATAAAGTTATCGTTCTGACGTCATCAAGCCCCAGTGGAAGCAGCACCGCGAAACTAATTTCAAGCAGTTTATTATAGTTAAGACTGCTTCGGCGACCGAACGGCTCTTCCAGTCGAAACTCTGGTGTCGATTTGTGAGAAAATGCAAAGATTTATAAATCTGGTCGCAGACGTGCGAGCTTCTCCATCATTGTTTTTAGTTCTTCACAGTACACATCTGCAGTAATGCTTATGCCATTTTGTAAAAAGTTGTGATGAATCACACCGGCACTAGACCAACAACAATAATATAAATATAATATTATTATATTATCGGCTTCGCCTATAAACACTTCAACTATAATATCCAGCTTACCGAACTTGCATCATAATGTACTATTATTTTTAATTTGTTGATTTACGTGAGCCACAGACCAGTCAACCTATAGACCACGTTTTATTAAACGTCAGTATGAAAACGAAATCGCCAAAAAGTGGCGGGGTGCGGGGAGAAGTCGGCTAGTTTTTATTGGCTCGTTCAAAATTGACAATTTAATGGCTTCCGACCTGCTTCCAACTGACCGCTCAGAAGAGACGTAGTTATGTAGTGTCACTACTTAGCCTTGGCGAAGGCTACTCCCTGTCAAAGCGTGGTCTATAAGGTTGACTTGTCTGTGACGTGAGCATAATCTGACATATTGTGTAAATGTTGTATGCTAGTTCTGAATTGGAAAAATATTTCATTCTAGTGATACCATGGGTAACCTCGGTGCTTTCATCACAATGAATGGCAAGGATCTTATACCAAATTACACAACGTATGAGGCTGTGGTAAGTCTTTTTATGTTCTTCCTAGTTGTACTCGTGATTCGCCTATGCACATATTGTCGTATTCCCATCACTATTAGGATATCTTTTCTTAACTTTCAACGATAATAATATTACATATACTTTGGTTAGATAATGTCTGAATAGAGAGTCGGCGTCAAAAAAAGCAAATCAAAAAATATCACCTAACTGTATTGTGAGGGTCCATCAAGACATTATCAATCAAAGTACATATCACATGCAGTTGACTCTATATATTTGAACAATCCTATAGCTTATTTCAAATGAATTTAAAATAGTCTTTACTTGAAATGTCATTTTGACATTTTTGACACATTTGTTTGGAAAAATATATATAATTGAACGCAGCAATTTTTTTATTTGCACCAACAAATCTATTACATATAATTATTTTTTTCCAGCCTCACCCCGACGTGAAGCCAATGGCGTACGCCAACTCCTTCCTAAACATGCTCTGCCAATGATCGCATTGTTATAACGCTCCTGTGTATCCATTATTTATTTTAGCATTATATATTTTTATTGTAGAATACGGTTTCCGTCAAATTCACCAAGATGCATTAAAACTATACGCTATATGTTGATAATGAAATGCTAGCAACAATTGGCACCAGTGCTAGAAATACATAATCAGGGTCAAAACGAGAGTTGTAACAATTTCAAAAATACTTATGCATGTACATTCATATATGAAATGTATTTACAATGAATGATTCTTAAAGGTGTGGAAGGACGCACCAAAACGCTGACAATATTTAGAAAGAATGGACACGAGTTTTGACAGTTTAGGGCGAGACATGCGCAATCAAAAATATACTGTCAGAGATGAGGAATTTATGTAATGTATACTAGCCAAAATACACTATTTTTTGATTGCCCTAATTATCATGGTATAGTAACTTGCAAAGTTGCTAAATATTTAACGGTTTATAGCTTGTATATCCAATAAACATTGAAACAAAGACGGACTATGTATGTACTCATATGCATGTATTCACACGTTTACTGGCAAGTAATACTCGAACATGTCAATTAATATGTTAATTTAACCAGAAATATGTCCAAGTAAGAAAAAAGTGCAGTATTGATACACAATTGATTATTTGTTTAAAAATGAATAGACTGCCCCTTAAGAAAATCAATATCAAAAATAAAGTTAGCGAAAATACCTTTCATTTCGATTTTCTGTACAGCGGGGTTTGATAAAATGTGGAAAAAAAAGTAGTGGAACTCTAATAGAATAAATAAAGCAACCAATGTACGCAGCGAAAGAAACTTAAATCGAATTAGTTGCTATACTTGACCGTAGATGGCGCTATTTAACTAGTTATTATTCTTTACAATAGATAGCGCTATTAATATAACTGTGAATAAAATTTTTTTCCAAAAATTGTAAACTGTGACACACCTAACGTATTAGGTATTTCGGAGAAATATGTATTGTTTGAAATAAAAACATTAGAATACAACTGTGTAACATACAAAGGTGGCGCCACATGTATAAGTTTTAATAATATCTCAAATATGCCGGTTTCTTAAAAATATCATATCCTACTAAGAATTTTCAAACAAGACGAGCTTTTCAATAATCATGTAATATCTTATGACATAATGGTCATTGTCATTTTGTGTGCCGTATTTTACAATACAATAGTATTTTGTTACTAGTTACAGTAAACTTAACCTTAGAATTGACCATTCCCAAATTATTGAATTAAAGTTCGTTATATTTTGTTTCGAAAAAATAGGCAATTTTAAGAAACTAATTTGAAAAATGTCTCAAACAGTCTCAAAACTCTAAGTAGTAATAAAGATAATACTTGGGGCATCCCACACAGCGCCATCAAGTCCCAAACTAAGCAAAGCCTGTATTCTGGGTATCAGATAATAGTGTTTTTTTTTAAATAAATATGCAACGGCAATGGCTAAACTTATAATTCCACCCGGTGACGTCATGCTATAAGAATTTTCAATATAAAATATCTACATAATACCGATATAAAAAAAAATTCAAATTAGTTTCTTAAAATTGCATATTCTTTAAAAAAAACAGACTTAAGTTCAAAAATTTAGTAATGGTTAATTCTAACATATTTAATTTAGGGTGTGCCCATTGAAGCATACGATTCATATAGGACTGTGATAAGAAATGGATCCGTCAATTGAACTAACCGCACTGTTTCTGACGTTTTGCTCACACAAACCGCATAACCCGTACAACTCATGTGGACGCACGCTACAATACCTACGCATAATCTTCGAGGTATTTCACTAAACCATTAATTTATTAAGTAAATAATAAAATAAAGGAATCGCAAAATATTTTCCTATAAAGCGAAGGACGGGCAAGGTAATTCTCGTAACGCCTAACTTAGAACATGCAAATGTTGTTTTGTCAAAAAGCAGTCTTAAAAAATATTAATAAATGTATTTTAATTTTGTTTTTTGAGTAAATTGCGATAGTCCAACATCTTCGTACTGTTGATAATCGTAATGTGTCGGTTGAATTTGCACGAATCGGATTTTTAAAAGTGATTGTACATTGGAAATACGCATATTAAGAAATATTATGTCCCTGAAACAGTCCATAAACTGTGTATACTGCATTTTAACAGATTTGTATAAAAACTGAAATGTTACCCCAGTCATGGACCTGACATGAATGATTAGTATAGTAAGTAATGTGGAAGTTGTCTAACCACGATTATGTAATAAAACATGTTCCTAATGAAGTATTATTAATGATGAATTTCATTAACTTATTATGTTTTACATACACATAACGAGATGGAAATTTGGTATAACCACTTTTTTTTAACATACCGTTTTTATATTTTCTATCGAAAATATGGTTCAATACCAAAATCTGATTTCATTCTTTTAATTTAAAAACTAGTGGTTTTTTAGTTATAAATTTTCCCAAATGGTGATCGACGAGACTGTATATGCCGACATATTTATGCTTCCATAGAGAGTATAGAGTAGAAATGGGTTGATAACTGCTTGGCTAGTAGTTTTTTTTTTTTTTTTTTTCGAAATAGCGCTGTGGAATGGTGTAGTTTAGGCGTCGTTTACAAAAACTTCATATTAACCGTACTACGTTGCTTTTTTTTTATTAATATATATTCAAGTATAAAGTGAAGTATTATACCTAACTGTACTCTAACTTATTATATTTTTCATTTATACTCATATGATGCTTGATAACGTAATCATACGAAGTTTTTCTTAAAATGACACCAAAAATAAGTTATTCGACGTGCGCCATTTTAAAAAATTTAAGCACTTATCATGGAAGAATTTTAACTCTATACTCTCTATGGATTGATATATATCGTCATATCCGGTTTTGTCGATTACCATTTTGAAAAATAATAAGTGTTTGAATTAAAAGAAAGGAATGAGAGTTCTATATTAAACCATATTTTCGATAGAAAACATAAAAACTATATGTAAGAAAAAGTAGTGCCTTTAGTTCTTATTTTGCATTATCGAGACAAAGAAAATACTATAGATTAATAACTGAAATAGTAAATAAAAAAAAGAAGCGGACTAAAATCACAGTATTTCTTGCAGTCGGCCCCTAAGCTATATCGAGTATCACACTAAATTTTGCAAAAATTTAAAAAAGGCTTAGTCAATGCCATGGCTCCGGTACATAATTATGGCGCTGGAGATGTTACACGCACTATATTCGAAGGGAGTTTTGTAAGATGATGATTTTACAAAATAACTATGTAAAAAAAAATATTCTTATCTCTTTGTGTGTAAGTAAAACGTTTTGACGGAGTGAAACCGTATTCTAAAAAAAGAAATATATTGTCACAATGTAATTTTATTCCCAATTAAAATTGACAATACTATTTATTATATAGAACACAAGTACTGTTTTTTTTTTTTGTGTGTTCCTTAATTTTGTATCAGCTGCCGTCTGATCGTTGTAAAAGTCATTTTCTACCGTATTTGGTGGATTCCATTCGCATCAAATAGCAACCACAAATTACACTTTTGCTAGTTTTTTGCGTTCTAGAAGGAAAAATATCGCCAAAATTGTTTACGTATGGCGATTTATCTGTCAGTGTCATGCGTTTCAGACGCTTCGTTTTGGGCGTTAGCGGCGTTTGTAACTGATAGATGAGTCGTTGGTGTTCATTTAAAGTTTTGACATTTCACACTGTATTTTGACATTTATTACCGTTCCAGACATAATTTTAATAACAGTTTGGAACAGATTAGAGCGTAAGAAACAAACTATTGTAGCGTTCGCGGTGGTGGCGTTTGTGGCTGTTATTGAAAGCGTATGGAACATAACCGTTGCAGTCTTGTCTCACTCACACGTGTGCTTTAGATCTGTAATTTTTTATATATTTCTATTTTACCAGTTGGCAAGTTATGACGATCGACGAATATCGTAAGCGATTTTTATGTATAATGTACTTTATTACTAAAGTCCCCCTGTCACACCGATAATGTATGGAATGATTTTATGGATTTAAAAAGGTGAAATGAACAAAAAAAATTATTTAAATAAAATGCCTACGTGTAATGCATTTCTATAGTGATTTTAGTTTATAATTTTATCATGAAACTAATAAAATACTCCATCAATGGCCAGGTTTTTAGTAATAATACAAGAACATTTAGGTGTCATTTAAGCTTGCATTTTTGTATACATTTTGTATATTTACGAATATCTATATTACCGACTGCCGGGGTTGTGTCCGCTCGTGTAAAAATGGGTTCTTTTACGTTCAAGTTACAAGACTTACTAATAACGCATCGTTGAAGGAGAACCGGTTACAAATACGGGGTGTTCGGCTGAACGCAGTCCAAACTTGTAGAGATGTAGAGCTCACCGAATTAAGAAAAAAAAATGTTATAAAAGATGAAACTTTAAACATGATTTTCTCGGTAACCGTTAGTTTACGCCTTCTGCTCACTTGAAATGTTTCGTTTAGTTCGGTAAACTCTATACGCTCTATAAGTTTGGACTGTGTTCAGCCGAACACCCGGTATATTATATATGGAGTATTCATCTGAACGTAGTCCAAACTTATAGAGCGTGTAGAGTTTACCGAAATGTGATTAAAAAAATGAAACTTTAAACGTTATTTTCTCGGTAACCGTTAGTTTACGCCATCTGCTCACTTGAAACTTTTTGTTTAGTTCGGTAACCTCTACACCCTCTATAAGTTCGGATACGGTCACCCGAACACGATGTATATCGTTGCGGCGCCTATTGTCAGATGTTCACGACGGTTCAAGGTATGACTCCTATGGACATAATTAGACACAAATGTAAGCAAAATTGGTATTATACTCCAACTAAGCAGTACGAATATTGTGATGGTGGCGTTTATGGATGAGTTTCAATGTATCGCTATACGCCCGATGTATATTACTAAAAACCAATTCGACAATATATTATTAGCTTATAATGTATTCATTTTTTTTTTTGTTTTGTTTGATATATTAAATTCAAATATAAATCACCGTAATGTGCATTTATAATATTTTTAAAATTTTTAGAGCTTGTTAACGGTTGAGCAGGCGGGAGCGTCTCGCGCTGGGTGCTTACAGAGTTCGATAACAATAGAGGATATTCAAACTTGTCGATCTTACACGACGGCGGCGGCCGCTGACCGCGTGTTGTATTGCTACACGAGGCAATACAGGCTATATTATCACGAGCTCTTAAACACCTAGTGTAAAAGTGAAGGTTTACCACTCCCGCCAGTAAACCGTATACAGTGAATATAGCTGAAGAATTAAAGTAACTACATACAAACATTCGAAGCGACACACACACACCGACGAACGGACGTTGCAGCTCAGGGGCCTCTAGGCTTGCGTCTGTGTGACTGCTTTGTTTCGAACGTTTGTATGTAGTTATCTTACTGGTTTAGCTGTGTTTACTGTGTCGTAAACAAGCGCTTATAGTATTGCGCCGAGTTACCATATTACAATTACCTATGTGACATTTTTAATATAATCGCTAATGGCACTTTGATAAGATACGATGTACTGAGGTTAATGCAATAATGTAATACGGTAAAATGACCAAGCTTTACTTATGTAATACATATATGATACTTAAAATTTAGGATGTCACGCGCGAAACGGATTTTTTTTCGACATTTGTCACTCGATCACGTTTATACATTTCACCGCTATGTGACTGTTTGAGGGACTTTACATGCGATGATAGAATTGTAGAGTCAAAAGTTTTCATATGTGAAATCTGTAGTTTATACTTAATTTCACGCTAGTGGCTGTAAGGATAAGCTCAGTATACAGCGATTTACGCTGCGGTGGCAAATGTCGAAAATGTCAAAATTAGACTCGTATTCGTATGAGGTGTAAAACGCGATCAAAAAAAAATTTTTTTGTTTTGATCATTTAAAACGAAATTGTTAAAGCTTTCAATCGGCAGAGTGACGCATTGGGGCCTATAAAACTCGCTGCAAATTGAGTCACAAATCATAGAAGCAAAACAGTGATACAGCGTTCTTTGTCACTCTTACCAGTAGGGTGCGGGTCTCTTGTTTAAACGCAGGCTGTGGTGCATTGCCGCATACGTCCAACACTTAGTAAGTGGGAGAGGGAGCGCAACATCGCTGTCCCGTTTTGATAGTTTATGATAGAGTTTGCGAAATACTTTACTATAGTCGAGGCGATCGTTGCAATTATAATACTGTTAAAAGACATAGCCATGTTAATTTGGTTGAGTATAATAGTACTAGGCGCCTACGCTATTTGGTCGTTTATATTTTCAATCGCCTGGCATAAGTATAACCGAATAAATTGTGTTGGCGCCTACATAATACTTTGATCCTTTCTTGGTTAATATAGTTATACAATAGACAGTGTTATAATTCAAACTATTGCCTCTACTAGGCGATGGCACAATGCGTAATCCAGTGGACCACTTGCCTACGTTCCAGTGCTACATAACCATCTTATTGTGGTATCACAATTGAAGACATGAGTGGCCAGAGGTCATATCTGCAAAAAATCAAAAACCTGTTTTTTCGGTGTAACAAAGGTTTTATGATGCGCTTAATCTATTCCCAATACAATAAGAGCGGTTTCTTTTATAATTTTTAATTGATATTAATGAACAAGTAGGAAATGCACAACAAGGTTCATATTAAAAGAAACTTTAAACTCTGTTTTCTCAAAAGTCTATTTTGTGAGTTACGACCTTTGGCCACTCATGTCTTCAATTTTCATTCACTACCATTCCAATAATTTAAATAATAATTGAACACGGTCCACGTCGCATTATGGCATCGATGGTGAAGCCATTGATACAAATACAAGAAACGTATAGAATATTACGAAGGAATTCTTAATGTTTATAAATAAATAAACCCAAGGCCTCAAATTAAGTAAGTATTAAATAATGATAATATTTTCCTATAGGTTTTCCTGTGAACTATGAGTAAGGCTCCGTTTTCCATTTTAATTTTAAGCTTAGTAGTTTCGGAAATGGGCCATTTCCGGGCCATAGCCATAACTCCGCTAACTAAACCCCGAAACCCGCCCTTTTCAAATGGGCGGGGGCTATCGATTTTCGTATTAAAATATATATATGTATACACTATGCGCTCGTGGTCGGGTCACCAAATTCTCTAAATATAGAACTCAGCCGAACCGAATTTTAATTTTTTTCGTCCAGTAAATTCGAAGAAAATAAGTAGTGACAGTCGGACAGACAGACATCGGTATGATCCTTTCTTTCTTCCTTTTGGATGTATGGAACCTGTCGTCGCGTCGTAGAAACCCAAACCGCCCTTCATCAGAGATTATAGTACAGGTATCTAAAATATTATCTTCCCAAAACATTTAAATAAATAGCGACCAGTAGATACGATGTACTTGCGTAGAAACTGAATAAACCTGCAAGCCGCCTTTCGCATCACTCTATCTTTTTCTGCGTCACTAATCGACCGGCTAATGCGGTATGCGCCAGGCCTGTTAATATAACATCCAGTTGCTTATGCACTGATGCCAGATGAGAGCGATTCCCTGCAAATTAGGATGTTTTTTTACCTCGGTGGGAAATTTAGTGGGAAACGTCTTTTGGGGGGATTTTCGGAGGCAAAAAAGTTGGATGAATTTTGTTAGGTATTTAACTGGAACTGATACTGATGGTAGTACAGATGAAATTTAAATTCTAGAAATAAAATATAAGCTTAATAAAATACTGGTTTCTTTTAAAATTTCAATTATGATAAATAACACAAAACTTCAAGTTTTTTTCTGAGTTGCCTTTTTCGGAAGGATTTTGAGCAAAATTAGGGGTTAAATCAGACGGCCATCTGGCGTCACTGTGCCTATGGGAAACCTTGGCCAGTGCTGTAGCCAAAGAAATTGGTTTGTAGTTGCTGACAGAGGAAATATCTCCAGTCTTCTTTTTAGCAATAGGTATAACTATAGTTTTTTATTAGATTTAACAATTTTACACAAGTGAGACTAGTTTTGGCTTTAGTGGCACCGTTATGCCGTATTATCTATAAAGGGAAAACGCCAGAGAGCTATAAATGTGTGTGATGTGACGTTTATTGTAAGTTATTTTAGTTTTTTACTTCTAATAAATGATTGGGGCAATATTCCACGTTTCGGTGTTTTTCGACATTTAAAGCCTGATATCGAATTTTGCCAAATAATTTATTATATGAAACTGTTCTGATGCCGCCGTAGCACGAAACCCTTTTGGAAACTGTAGCGGCGCCATAGGATCAGTCTGCCATTTCATGTTTTTAGAATAATTGTGTTACTTGTAATAATCTATACGTTCTATCTATTAAATAAAAAATAATCCATTTGTAAAAATACCGAATTATATTATGCTGTTTGCGGTTCGCTGACTCAGTATTGAGACGTTTCTAAAACAGTTTCATTTTCAAATTTTTTAATTCTTATATATGCGCTGTATTTTTACTGAAAGGACACTTAACAATAAAAATAATTCTTTTTATATTTTTATAGTCAATATTCATCGTGTTCGGTTGAACGTAGTCCGAACTTAAAAAGCGTGTAGAGCTTAGTGATGAAAATTAAAACTTTAAAAAAAAAATCCTCTGTAACCGTTAGTTTGCGCTGCTCTATAAGTTTGTACTATATTCAGCTGAACACTATGTATATTGACTCTAATATCGATTTAGTCACTCTAATGATAATTCTTTTTATATTTTTGTAATCAATATACATCGTGTTCGGTTGAACGTAGTCCGAACTTATAAAGCGTGTAGAGCTTAGTGATAAAAAAATAAAACTTTAAACATATATTTCTCAGTAACCGTTAGTCTGCACTGCTCTATAAGTTTGTACTACATTCAGTCGAACACGGGTTTCTAGGGACGCGAACACCGATGCCAATTTGGTCATTCAATAAAAATACAGCCAGTATTTTGTACTAAAAATGTCTCCATTGCGAAGACTCTTAAAAAGGTCACGGCTCTATAGTACGTCTTCGTGTCGACTCCTTCGCGTTCTCTCTCTTATGAACATGCTAGAGCGAGATGACACGAATTTCGTTAATCCGCTTAACAATATTGAAACCTAAAATATTTAGTTACTATTTGTACCAACCATTATTTTTACAATTTCGTTTTAAGTGAGCATAAACTATGAATCGTAGTAATTATAAGTTAATTTAGAAATACATTGGCATGTATTGGAATTGATTTAAAAGTTTTATTTATATTGTGATTGAATAGTATGAAGGCGGTCGCGGGACGCGAGGTACCGCGCCTCTCATATCACGAGATGTAGATAGGATTTGGTGTTGACTCGGAAAATAAATTGTTAAATTTTTTATTGTTTTTTTTTAAATTAATTTGTCAGTAAAGATAGTTATACTATAACTTAATGGCTGTGTATCCTGAAATCTATAAATTCATGTTTAGGAGAGAAGTGGATTTATGGTGAAGTCAAAGACTGGATTCGATAACTACTTCAGCAATCACATCTCTTTCAGAGCAAGGAGGAGCACCAGTCTATCTCGGGCGACAACATCTAGGTTTCCGCCAATAGTGCCATCGTCCAAATCCCACACGTTAACAGATGATTTCAAAAATGTTATTATTTTATCGGCTAAGTTAAAGAACAGAGGTCCCAGTGAGACCCTAATTTGCGTCCCAACTTGAAGAAATAATAAGACAGAGCGTCGTAAAATTAGTTACTGGGGTCCGCATGGCACTGGCATGAGCACTGGTATAACAAAAAAATCGGATATAAAATGGCTAAATTTGGTGTTCTCGGAATTATAAAACTTTGTACGGCGAAAGTGTTACGTGACTTTGCTAGTTTTTTACACGATTTTTTCTGATGGTAGGTTTCTCATTTTCTTTTTGTGAGCAATTTGTCTTTTGTGATTTGTGATTATACTGTAAATCATAAAAATACGAATTGACTAGAAGCCCTCTTCTGCGTTTACCGTCTAACCACTCGTACTATAGCTAGCTGAGGGCCAAGTGCGAGTTTTTTTACTATTAACTGTGTAGGTAGTATGCGTTTTCCGTAATTTGTATGGAAACTCGTAGTTACCTAAAACGACCGCTAGATGTGCTGTACGAGTTTCCATACAAATTATAAAAAACGCAAACTACACAGTTAATAGTAAAAAACTCACACTTGGCCCTCTGGTGTAAGATGGGGAGTTTCAGTGCGCAAGGTCCTCGCGCGCCGCTCTTCACCCTCGAGAAATCCCCGCGTGCCGGTTTCACCCCCCAAAATTGTGTGATGTTACTTCGATATTGTAAACTGACATTTACGACTATTAAAACCAAACGCTGCTGTCAAATTAATTTACTCTATGCTGTAAATATTACTAATCAACGATTAGCTCCCCGGCTATATCTTATTAAACATATGTAAGTCAAAAGAAGTTCCACTTCAAAAAGTTCACGATTTTAGGTTTTTCTTATTTTATTTTCGAAATACTAACTTTATCCATGTTTATAGGTCTGCTAGAAGTACCTTAGAATTTTGAAGACCGGTGAGTCAGTGTGTAAGCAATTAGCGAAACTTTGAGAGCATATATTTTCTTAACTGTATTTAGCGAAAACTAGCAATTGAGGCGAATTTATTTAAGTACGTCAGGTACAATTTCTACTAATGTATCTTTCACGCTTTGCTTGCATTTGTAACAAAAATACAGAAAGTTTACTTTACAAAACTTAACAAAAAAAAAAAATTAAAACCGACCTCAAAAACTTAAACTAAAACGTTAAAAATAATATTTTTATTTTAAAATAGTGCTCAAATAAACTATGCGTGCCTATAACATTTGAGGTTTCCCTCGGTCAACTTAGGATACTATCATTAGAGCCTGACTTGATGACAACGGGAGCACGTCGAGAGTGTACTCTTTCAAAAAAAAAATTATAATTGCCGAAATAATCGCGTAAAAAGATGCAAAAACAATCAGTCGAATTGAAAATCTCCTCCTTTTTGAAGTATGTTGAAAAGAGTTATGTATGGCGGCCGTATGCTTCTTGCTAGGACCACTATCGTGACCTCTGATATAATGAGGTTCTCCGATATCAGTGTATGTAACATTAAAAAACTCGCTTCGTTTGTCAACGAGCAACAACGTAACCAAAATTTCGTAACCTGTTGCAACCAAGGACAATACATATAATTTTTTTAGTAGACATGTTATTCGCCCTCTCGGTGTGGAAAGCTCAAAATAAGGTTTAAGCCTTACTTGCGCTCAGTCTATGCTCAGTCCTACGCAGTCGATCTGTCACGTAGCCTCTGCGATTTTCCTGCCTCAGTTTTCAAAATGCTTTCATATGTAATTTGTAAGTGTAGAAGTAATAGTGCTATTAGAAAAAGAAACCAAAAAATAACGTTTCATTCGTATCCATAAATATACTATAGAATTTTCAGTAATAAAATTTATATTTTTCAAACAAATCTATTTTTATGTCTACACATTAAACCTGTTAAGCTTGTAAAGTACAATTCTATTATATAGCAAATTTCGCGAGAACCAGTTTTTAGGTTTCCTCTATATTGAAGTAACCAGTCTACCTCAAACTATATGTAACGTCATTGGTTACGACAGAAGACCATTTGCCCTGATTGGTAACCAGTTAGGTTCAGAACTTTTCTACCCAAGAAATCAAATTAATGCATTGATTTTCTTTTACTCAAATATCAGGGCAATCAAAATATGACGAAATTTCCCTTTCAGACAAATAGTTAATTATTTCGAAAACGAAAACCAATATCAAAAAAGGGCCCGAGGCAGATAGATTGGCTATCGTTTGGAAAAAGAAACTTTGGAATCGGTCGAAAACTGTGGGCTGGGCAGGTGCCCTTTTCATTGAATTATTATCAGATCAAGTTACCCTGGAGAGTAAGATTCAGCTATAATTCAGAAAATTATAAATGTAGACGAAAGGCAATAGTGTCAAAAGATGCAAGAGCTCGCAGGGCATCATATGGTATGCTATATTTTCGAAAATTGATCAAAACTTTTTTTTGGAAAAAAATTATAAAATTGACAAACAAGTGTTATAAGTTTTCATTTTTGATGTTAATTTTCAATGTTCTCCGATAGTTGCGAGAAGCGTGAAATCTGTATATTTTTTAGTGTATTTATGTAAAAACTGTACTTAGGAATACCCCGGACGAGGTAGCATCGTGAATCAACTACTGATGCACCCCTAGTAAGTCAGCTTGCTATGTAGAACACGCTCTAAGTCTACCGACCGCCATTGCAGTGCTTCATCGGTTGTACAACGACAGGGAGTCTAAAAATTTTCATTACGTCTGTTATGTAAAAATTAAATGAAAAATAATCTAACATTTGACAATCTAATCTAATCTTTATTAACAATATAACTAACAAAAGAAGCTTATGAAGGTATCATCTGAGTGATCATTTTTACTACGGTTTTCTTGTCCAGTTTACATTTGGGATGTAGGACCTCACAATCGGCGTTCGAAGATTTCCCTTCCTCTATGGCCGACATCATAGCAGTTCCGTCGAACATGCGGCGAATCAAAGAGTTACTGTAAAATAAATTATTGATAAGGTATTATTTATATACATAATTCAGAATTTAATGGATATTTCTTATAAGTATTTGGAAGAACTCATCTGAAATATATCATATATTTTCACAATAGTTTTAGCTGTTTTTTAACTATGTTAAGTACACTCAGTACCGGTTCGGTACAGAGTAATAAGATTCAAAAGCTCTTTAGTGTTTTTGTCGTATTATACGTACATACAAGTCTACATACATACACTTCCACCAGCCTTTTATGCCCCACTGCAGGGGTTTAGGCCTCCCCTCAGGTGGGGGGGCTTAGAGCTTAATTCACCACGCTGCTCCAGTGCGGGTTGGTATTAGAACAAATATCTCAAAGACTCAATCTATCCCATTCAAACAAATTTTGGCTGAAAGGATTTTTAAGTTGTATAAACTTTAATTTTATCAGTATTTTTTACCCTATAGTTGAAAAGTCAAAGGGAAGGGATATATTTTTAAGACATTACACACGAAAAATGATTGTTAGATCTCTATACCTTTTTTAAAGACCTGAGGTACCTACCCTACTCGTTAATGTGCCTTGAAATTCTTTTTCCTCGTTCAGTTATACGTATGACGACCTATCGCCAAAAAAATATTTTTCGTTGCGATACCATTCTATGGCGGTTAAATAGATTGACTGTGACAAACGGACATGGCGATATTTGAAAGGTTTCAACGTACTTCGACAATGAAGCCAACATCGCGTCAAATTCTGTTGCATTGCCTGCTATCAAATTTTCGTTGGCCATCTGCACGTAAGAGCAAGCCAGACGCTGCACACATGCGCGTGAGTCGACGTTATATCGACTCATAGTCTCGTCCAGTTTGTTCAAAATGTCTGATGCTAGTCCGAGTTCTGAATCTGCACCTGAGAAAAAACAAAGAATCATTCCAAAAGCTACACAATTTCTATGTCTGTTAAAATTAAAACTTCGCATAACAAATTCTGTAAACGCAAACAATTCACGGATAAAACTAACCGTCCACAAATATTAGATTTATTTTGAATTTTATTTTAACGATTATTTTATTTTATTAGTTGTTACCTATTGAATTATTAATTTATAGACGTAAAATTATTAATTATCGTTTTACAAGTAAACGGAAAAAAAAACACTTTAAAAAGTGGGCGTTTAATTTTGTTTGTAATTATATAAAGGACCTAAAAAGAGCAGCCTTGAACGGATTGACCGAGTTACATTTTATTGGTCAATATTAAAATATTTAAAAATATATATATTTGAGTGACTATGAGTATAATAGAAAAACACGCAGTTTTTTATTGTCTTCGACTCATCATCATCAGCCCGTGGCTCTCCACTGCAGAATATAGGCCTCTCCCAAGGCTCGCCACCACACACGGTCCTCCGCCTTTCGCATCCAACTACCCCCGGTATGGTGCTTCAGGTCATCAGTCCATCTTCGACTCAATATCTACCAACCCTGACAATATCAAAATGTATGCTTTGGAAACATACCGTCTTCTTCTCCTTCTTAGTAAATGGCGTTTTCTGCTTACCTATAGCAATTTCGCCAAGCATACAAACTTAGTGGAGCAGCAGTGTAATTATATTATTTTCTACATTTCAAGGTTAATGTGTAATTAAAATACTTTACCTTAAATTTAGAAAGAAATATTGAAAACATACGAAACGAAGGAAAACTATGAAATACACTTTTCACTTTTTCAAAATTAAAAATATTCTCTAAAAATTGTTTGCTGTATCCCCTTCTTGTGACTATCATATTTACCCCACGACAAAGTCATTGGAGCTTTCGGGCTAACGACACGCGTCCTCATTCTGCTTCAGGCGGTAGTTTAGTGGGTGCAACTCCCACATACCCCGTGCGCTCAGACGCGCGAAAACTGTAGAGTTTAATCCGCCTTCCCACCGCAAAGGTAAAACAAAAAAAACCCATGACAGCTGTTTGTTAATCTAAGTATAGTTCCAATCAAACTTTATGGCGGATCGGAATACAATGCTATAAGCGTGCTTGCGCAGTTTCAGTCATATGTCCCTCGCTCCACTGCGTCCCGCTACACCTAATACTGGTTACTGCGACGCGACTTATGCCTATGTTCACATCCGCCATAAAGTTTGATTGGAAATGTAATAGGCTGTTATATAAAAAAATAATGAAATATACTCACTTCTACCGTATCCTCCGCCATAACTGTATGTTAGGGCGTGAATTATTTTTGGCAATACTATGACTGCTCCAAAACCAATTATGGAACCCAGAAGCACTCCACCCAAATCGATCTTCACGGGTCCATATAGACCAGGAGCGGAACTACCGTATGGGTCCTAAAAACATATATTTATCTACACACAATATTGTAATAATTTCATGGAATAATTTAAATTGGTAAAATATTTGTGTCGTTTCAAAAACTTTTTGGCGTTCTGACCATTAACCGAGAAACATCCGAAGTACCATCGCGAAGTTAGTACTGATGCACCCTTAGTATGTCAGCTTGCTATGTAGGCACGCGTCAGTTTGAACACACTTATAGCATAGTAAGTACCGACCACCAGTAGGTACTCCACAAAGATCCACTCATTGCAGTGCTTCATTAGTTGTTCAGTTACAAGAAGTCTAGAGTTTTTATTACGTCTGCCATCTATGCTTTTGATAAAACATATGTGCTTGTAGATGTTTCAATTATATTTGTGTTATAACGTTAATAAATTGTAGCGCTATTATATCTGAAAGTCTAGTCTAATTATTTACACTGTGACAAATTAACTGTTCTGTCGTGATTTATTGTTCACAATAAACTTAGTACCTACGAGTATTCGATATTTTAATTGTCGATAAATAACTAACATTAAAAAATGTTATTTATATATTAGCAGTGTATACAAACTCGGATATAGTACCGTGGTTCCGTATGACGATATCCCGAAGCGCTGGGTCCTGTCACCCTGAGCATCTCTGTCTCTCAGTTCTTCGTGCGTATCACGCCGCGCCGTTGGCTCAGCCAACTGATCTTCAGCTCGCTGGTAACTGGGTACGAAACCGCTAAAACGTACCATGTGGAAATAATTAAATTATAACTTAATAATAATAATAACGTACTTAATAATAATAATAATAACGTACGTAACTTAATAATAATAATACATGACAACAACGTCTAGGCCCCAAACTAAGCATTAGCTTGTGTTTTGGGTACCAAGTAACACGAAGTACTTCTGAAAGTTCTGAATAAGCTTTGTGCTCGGCTCACGTTCAGGGCTCATATACTATTCTGAACAAACTGTTCATAAAACTACAGAAAAAGGCCAAAGTTAAGTTGGACCTTTATTTAAGTCATATCCCATGGTCCAATTTTCGCGGAGGTTCATTCTCGTAATTGTTAAATATTGAAACTTATTTATATGTAATATTCTTTGAAAAGTTTTCAATAAAGATATTCAGAAATTATAGATAAACTTATAAAGAAAAATTATAGATAACTAAAAGTCGTCTTTCTTATATGAAAAGGATTCAAATTCCGTTCAACCATTTTATATAAAAATAGTTTTGCTTGAGTCTTCGCTCGTATATGGTTTTCACAACAGAAGTTATCCGTATCTTCATCTTTTGAACATCAAATCCATTTTGTGAAATGATAATAACGTATACATCTCAACATTGTCTGGGCCCCAAACTACAGCCTCGTTTACACTCAGCCCCTGCCACTCCTCCTGCCGCTCCCGGAAATATTTCTGTGGCAACATCGACGCGAGTTAGTCACTCAGCCTTCATACTTCTTTACCGAACGATTCGCAACAATGGCTGGCGTCGAGGTTGTTGCGGAGACAGCAGTATATGCGCTCAGTGTATTTAACTATTTAGGTGTTTTAAAAAGAATAAATCAAAGAAAACGCCGTCGTTGTCAAAGAAGATGGTGGATGAGGAAAATTTATCGCAATAGAACGTAAGTACTACCTACTACAAATTCATGCTTTTGAATGGGATATAGTGAATGAGTGAACAAATGAATATATTTTTGTTACAGAATCAGTACGGAAACTTTTTTTAAGGAGTGAGCAAGAGGACTGAATGTTAACATTAATAAACACTCACTCGCGCTGCCCGTCCTTTGACTTCCGCACGAAAACCGACAATTGAGGGAGCGCGGGGCAATGCAGTGGTATGAGCAGTGACAACGTGAGTGCCTTATTCAGATACTCGCGTGGCCCACTTCCCTACTCACTTCCCTGTCCAACAGGGCTGAGTGTAAACATAGCCTAAGCATTAGCTTGTATTTTGGGTACCAAGCGAAGACACCACATACGTACCTAGACCTGGTACCGGTATCAATATTCATCATATAAATTGACCCGACCTGGGATTCGAACCCGGTACCCCTCAGCATCGTAGGCTGGGCGCTACCCATTAGGCCAAGCAGTCGTCTAATGTCCTGCGGTACATTATTTTTGTAATTGCATTGCTCTTAAAAATAATAATCGACTTAGTAGTTTTTCACACGTAAGCGTTGAAATAAAAATACAAACTGACAACTAAAATGTATTTTGGGTTCAGAGACGACTCACCAGTCGATTATAGCGTTAAAATTTTCAAGTAGTTTGAGTTCATTTGACGACCGCTTAGCCTAGTGGGTAGCGACCCTGCCCATGAAGCTGGTGGTCTCGGATTCGAATCCCAGGTCGGGTTAGTATTTATATGATGAATATCGATACTGGTACCGATCGGGTCTTGGTTGTTATATGTATGTGGTGTCATCGCTTGGTACCCAAAACAAACTAATGCTTAGTTTGGGGCCTATACGTTGTGATGTATGCGTTATTATTATTATAGAAAAATTAAATAATTTAAAAAAAACTTGCCTGTCACTTCCATAGCTCGCGTATCCCAAAGCTGTTCCAGATATCATCAACCAAAGCAAAGACACGTCTAGAAAATGTGACATTTTCTCTGAAAACCGACCGAAGAATGTCTTTTTTCTAGTCGCCGTACGACTTATAACATGTATATAACGTTCCGTACGTTGATCTCGAACAATGGCGGTTAAGAAATTCCTACTGTGTCGTCTTGATCTATGTTTTTACGTAAGAACACTTTTACTAATAGCCTGCGTCACGGTGTGCGTAAAATGAAAACTTGCGGAAGTACGAACACTGGAAAAACGTACCTAATAAAAAAAATCGAGGAACAAAATTCATTCAAACTCTAAAAATAATGTGTAAGGTACGTACCTTTTTTAAAAGACGTTATTAGCCTACGGCGCATGATTTCGTGTCTAGGCGCTCGCAGACAGGTCATATAATATATACATTTGTGTAATATATACTCTTATTTGTCTTCTTCTTCTTCAGACTTTTACAACCATTTTGGTGTAGACCTCCTTCAAGTTTTTCCATTCCTCTCTGTGTTGCGCTCTTGCGTCCAGTTCGATCCACCGACGTTCTTCACGTCATTTTCCAACGCATTTGTGGCCATCCTTGAGAGCGTTTGTTTCCGTATGGTTTCCATTCCAGGATATGTTTACACCAATACGTCTCATTTCGAGGCACGTGTCCACCCCACTTCCATTATTTTCCCCATTCCTACGACTTAGCATTGCCTTCGAAACCATTTATTTGTTTTGAGGTCTCTCAATGACATTCCTACCAGTTTTCTCTCAACCGCCCTGGGCTATTTCTAGTGTGTTGATGACGTTTCGAGTCAAAACCCAGGTCTCAGCACCGTGAGTGAGCATTGGCAGGATGCACTGGTTGAATATTCCGGCTTTCTGTTCCGCAGAAATTTTCATCTTGAGAGCAAACTTTTATTTTATAATATATACCTATTTTCTGACTTAAGTACATAACTATCACTGACTCCGTGCCTCATAGAGCACGTTAAGATGTCGGTCCCGGGTGCCATCAATAGATGGCAGTCGTTAAAATCCACCATCCCGCATTGGAGGAGTGTGGTGGATTAAGCTCCAAGCTCCTTCCCTGGGGAGAGGCCTAAGCTCCTGCAATGAGGTATAATGGGCTGGTGGAATGGAGTGGAAATATTCTTATTAGGTAAAATGTATATTTATGTATTTTTTTATGTGTGTTAGGTACTTGTGTCATATTCAATTGTTGTATTATTGTATGCCGATGTACATTGCTTGCTGTATGCCTATGTACATTGTATTTTATTGTTCTTTTGTACTTTTAAAGGTGCAGTAAGAATATTTATTATTATTATTAAAAGTTTGATGAAAAGTATAGAGTCTCCATGGACATTTTTGTTTAAATCGAAACAAATATTTCATTTTATTTTTCCGGCGACCAATTCAAAAATATGTTTTTATTTATCCGGCTTTGAACTTTGAAATTAGTCTGAATGACTAATTTCAAAAGTTTCTGAGGGGGTTGACGCTCGTCCTCCGCTCTGCTTCGCTCTTCGCATTCACATAATTTAACGTAACAAAAGCCATTGCTGTGTTCCGAAGTATTTTATTTTTTTATAAAAAATGAAAAAACGTCATTAAGTACCAAATAAAGTGTTTTAAAACAAAAATCTTAAAATATAGGTACTTGTGCCCTATTCGATATATTTTCCCAGTCACTATGGAAGGTTGTACGGTAGATTTTCATTATCTAATATTCAAGGATAAGCAATAACTATGAATGTGAAATGTGAGTGAATCTGTAATAGGTATAGTAATTATCCGGTAAGAAAGAAAATGAAAATAAGAATGAAGAAAATGAAGATAAGAATGAAAAAGAAAAGAAAGAAAAACGGAACTCATTTGTCAAGGTTGAAAGTTTCAGGATGTGGATTCGTACAATAATATATCATGACCAAACTCGTAATTACTCGCATCACCATATTGAAAACCTGATCCATCACTAGGTTACCCATGATGATGCCCTCGTGAGGGATTAAGATCAGTGAGAAACATGGAAACCTATTTTCTCTGTCCGAAGAGGATCTCAGCTTAATTATATGTTTGAACTCATGAGCAAAGTGAACAAATAAAAAAGTTAGACAAGTATTGTCTTTAAGTTTATTAATAAAGTATTACATATATTTTAAGTAGGCAGTACACATTATTCTACATAAATAACATACTTACTCCCACTCCGTTTTACAAATGCAAAAAAAAAGTATTCGTGACTGGCTATTACAAACGAATTTTGAGGAAACAGAAAAATTACTTAGGAGTTCATAACTACAAACACGCATGCACACACACACTCGCACAATAACACATATACATACATACACGAACATATTGAACGAGGAGAAATAATTTGGGATACTATTTAGTTTATGGCTTTAAACTGTCTCAAAGACAAGAACACGGTTATTTAGAAAATATGTTTAAATTTTTCTTAAATAATCGGTACAGGTCGCCTCAAACTTTATGAGGCATCCGAAAGTAGGCACAAGTCGCGTCGCAGTGACCAGTTGAAGGTGTCTGCGGGACGCAGTAGAGCGAAGGGGTAGTGCGTTCCGCACGCAAACCCCGCGGCGGCCTAGCCCACCCGATACCGAGCTGCGCAAGCCCGCATTTAGCGTTGTATTCAGATCCGCCATAAAGTTTGAGGCGATCTATAAGTATGTGAAAACTGTCCAATGTTCGTTGGAACCGCCACAATTAGAGCGTAAGAACCAGCTATTGTTGTAATTCATGCAACAGCAAGAATTTTGCAATGTTTATATGCTTATTAATTTATAAAATTCACGACTTCACAACTACGAACATTGCACATAGAAAC